>FIZT01048734.1:0-11129 GCA_900065295.1 Paracoccus marginatus
ACCCCACCGAATTTGGTCAAAATCCAAGGTATGTTTTTTATTTCACTCCACCCTAGTAGGTATACCTATCTATCATTTGGGGAACTGCTAAAATTAAGCAACACCGACTGATAGAATCAACACCCATTCACCGCGTTAATTTACTTTCTCAGATACTGAAGTTTTACATTTCATTTCAGACACATTTCTCGAGAAATTCGATCAACGTTGTAAAATACACCAATGAAAATATTTTTCTGTGTAAAAACTTTTCTTTGACGCGCATTGCTACAAAACTTGCGAATAATTTTCAAGTCAAACAACAGTTATAATTTACTTTTTGGGTGAATTTAACTTTATTCTAAATTCCTCAAGGTACCCTTCTATCAAATTTATATTTTCATCGAGATCTTCTAATTTATGAAATTACCCAGCATGAGGAATTTATTCAAAAATGTGATTTTTTACGCTATCCGATTAAAAGAGCTTTGAAAGGAATGAAACCCCGCACGAGTACAATTTTAAGCTTCGAAACGATGTCGTATTCACGAACACGCGGTTAATTAAAGTACTAAGTCGGATTTGGACTGCTTTTTGCAATCGTTCGGACGAATCGGTATTTTAAATTAGGTAATTGAATTCGTCGCGCCGTACCCGTTCAATGAGGTATCGTGGTTTTCTTCTTAATTGGTAGATTCATTTGAAACTAATCATAAATACCTTGGGGACGGGAAAGAATAACATTTCTGTGTTTGCTTTTAATCCACGAGCTATATGCGAAAATGCGGGAAAAAAACTGGTTGATTCGAGCGAGGGTTTTAATGTACGTGGGCTAAATTTGCATGAGAGTAACGACTCTGACTAAGTTTACGCCAATGAAATTTAATAATCCTTTAATGGTTTAAATTGAAGGATTTGTGAGTAGCACATTGGTATAGCGAAAGACTGAAAAATGCGTCTTTATTACGACGGATTGTTTGGATAATTAATCCAGCACATAGAATTGAAACAACGACTGAAACGTAGTTTAGATCAGAATAAAGTTTTCTTACTATCTACGTTTTGTTCAAGTAACATTTTTTGATTAGGTAAGTACCTACCTTTTTACACGAATAATGTGAAAATACCTTCCATATTTTGATACTGTGAGGTAACGGTTCTGTTAGTTTTTGTTTTCTTTTTGAATGCATTGCTCAACTTTTTACTACCATTTGTACCTACTTATTCTAAGCACTGTTGAAAATTTGTCGCTAACAAAAAAAAAAGATTTCAGTAATCCGCGAACCATAAAAATTGACCGAATTTTCTGTCAACTGATATTGTAGGTATTCTTAGGTACTGTATCCATGTTACGGTTTTTATTTTCAAGATATTATTAAGGACGAGAGTGAAAAGGAATTTCAAACTTTTGTGGCCAAGGGACAACGAAACATTAACTTTTTATGCTCTCAATTCGCAATTCTATTCAGTAGTGGTTGCTCGCAAAAATTTATTTACTTCTTTTTGCTTTCCTATTGCATACCTATTCTTTCAAATATGATGAATTTTTAAAGTAGAAAATCGTTCAGATTCAACTCGTGAAAAAATAATTATAACGAGAGAGCGTAGAAAATGGACAAAACACAGATTGCAAGTGTATAGAGAAAGTAATAAAGCGAGTACCTATTCTGTTGAAGTGAAACAGAGTGGGAATTTACGATGTCGCAAAATTTTCTAAAACCGTATGTCTGTGAAATGAAAAGGTCGTCAGATTTATCCTGCTCTATTCGCTTGCTCTTTTAAAAGCAATCTTTCTTGGATTGCTTTTGAACTACGAGTGTAGACGACAGTAAGACACGTAAGTGTGGATCTATTGTTATTTCGACCTTTGAAATGTGTGAGACGTTGCCGCCCGAGCAGATGAATTTAATAATGAAAACTAAATTGCGATATCGACGTACCTATAGTAGTCAAATTTGAATGGAGTGGAATCCGCTTCTGGAAAAATTCCCATTGTACATCCATGTCGTTTGTTCAAATTGACAGGCTTCTTATTGAATTCCATAAGTATGACGAGATTTATATTATGTATGTAGGTGAGGTTTGTATTTTTTTTGTAATGCGAGACTTTTTATCATATCATCGCCCAATGTATAGGCAGTAAGTATAGCATGACTGTACGGAAACGAGTGCGCAAAAAAAATAACACATTATTGAAGTAGAGCAAAACACGAAACGTACCATACGATTCGAATAAGTTAAATGTGTAATGATGTGAGATTTGTTATATGTAAATGTCTAGGTAATAGATGTATTCTTTCATCGTTTATATTCGAGTATTTTTGAAGTAAAAATCGTGGAATGTTCGGTGCGATGTAAAAAAAATAATTTTGAAATTTTTTCTATCAAATAAATCGATTCTGTATGGTAAATTTATTGTTTTGCTAGTTTACAAAATGTATGCTACGACGTCGTGAATTTTTTATGATTTCGTGTTAAGTAGGTATTTTCAAGTTTTACCAATTTGAAAACGCCTTATTGATTTGGACAAGTGTCATTTTCAAAGAGGACGTACAGGTCAATTACGTAAATATTCTCGTTGTATGTACTACTGAAAAGCAACATTTTGTAAAAATGTTTCGTATCTTCTAGTCGATGCGTTTAATTAATTAAGCTTTTTACGTGATGGAAATGGAAAAAAGAAGTATCGCAGGCGAAATTATGGTATTCGTAGCAGTTGTTGTGTTGCAAATTATACCTACGTCTGAACGAGGCTTAATTTTGCTTTTAATTGTGGGGCTGGCTCTTTTCTCAAATTTCATCGTGTACGAGTGGTATTTGATCTTGGCCAAGAGAATTCAAAACTGCGTTAAGCAATATATGTATCGCGATAAAACGAGTCTGGTGTTATAATAAAGATACCGTAAGGTATAGCTGTAAATTTTATTTACCTAGTTTAACGTCATACTGTAGGTAACTTGAGCGTGAAACCAACTTTTATAGTGGTGCTTTATGAGGAAAAAATTTCTTCATTTTTGTTATTCTAGAAGAAAGTTTTTCCTTGTACTGAACGGATTTACTGATGTGGATAAAGTACTTACCTGAATGTGAATTTAATTAGTTGACGACGTTGCTTGATGGCACATTTTAACCCTTATGTTGAAAACAAAAATTATTCAAGTTACAAAGTACGAGTACCTACCTACCTGTTTTAGAGCGATTTGTATAGCTGTTCGGAAAATCTTGACATTTTGCCTCAGGCTGCATAATAGCCGGAAGAATTTGGAAACTGGCGAACGACAACATTTCCCTCAGCTTGTGCTTTGAAGATGTTGAGTATGACTCTAGAACTGCTGGAAACTACTTCCAATCAATTTGGGAGATCAAAAATGAAGTTTAGATTTCAGATTTCTCTCTCTTTCAAAATCGAATTCAAATTTTTTCACCAAGAAAACTGGAATATTTACAAATTTGCTAAATTTTGAATGATGATATTATCTTTATTTTGACCTAAATTTATCTGCCACTCTGTCATTTTGAACTCTTCCTAGATAAAGTTTCAAAAAAAAAAAATTTGCAAAACTCATTTTTTTTTAAAATTTTATTTTAATAAATTCTCTTAAATTTTATTTGAGCCAAGTACGAGTAAAAGCTATTTACTTCACCACACGATTCAGCGTGACAGAGTTTTCTGCATTTTCTTTGTTCTATTTTTCTCCTCGACACTCAAGTGATAAATCACGTCGAAGCCGACGAGTTTAATTCAAACGTGTAGAAGTAAGTGGGTGTATTTAAGCCCCATAAGAGGTGGTTGTATGCCCCTATGGGACTCTGATAAATTAGAAAAGAAACTTTTGTCGAATAGGTACCTATGTGAAGGCTTGTTTTTCAAAGTGTGATGAAAATAGGGCATCTATTTGTGAAGTGATCAGTATACATGCGCTGCTGGACTGCGTAGGTCTTATTGCGGTGCAAATCGAGCTCAAATAAGTCGAAACTTTTCTTTTGAGAATTGCTCGAGCGAATTTTGAATATTTTTGCGTATAAAATTGATCAAATATTTGCAGGCGTAGTTTTGAAGTTGACTCTTGATGCGAATATGTCTTGTACAGCAAAAAGCACGGGATGGCAGTGCCCAACAAAAAGAAAATGTATTTAGATATGCGTGATGCGTAGATATAAGAATGCACTCGAAGAAGGTTGAAATTAAAATTAATTTTGAGTAGAGAAAGTTTTCTATGTAAAATTTTTTGCAGCGAATATTATGAAAGTTTTGCTGTGTCGTTGAGCTTATTTCGTTCTATGAAATATTTCTCATTGGAATTTGAATAGATGGTACTTTTGTTCCAGAAGTAGTTCGCTTTGTTTTATGTCGGTACCTTGAAAGAATTAGTAGAATTATTGTTGTTATGAATTGTGACTTGATCGTGTAGTGTACAAAATAATATGGCGATGCTTCTGTGAGGTTGTGTACGGGAATTGAGAAGACTCTCTATTTTAATCTAATTCGCCTTTATTGAGGCAGTTACTTTCTATGTTCGTTTAAATCGACTAGAAGAAGTATAAAGTCTACGCTCAGCTCACCAGCTTTGTTTATTTAAGCCAGATCAAAACGTGTCATTGTTATTTGAGTTAATTTAGTATGGTTTATTGCATGATTCGCTAAAGGTGGAAATTTAACCAAGAGTAGTCGAGCATTTCGTTTCCTCGATTTGTTGTCAATATAACTTTGCTCGAGTGGCTTTGTTTTCTTGTAATCTCGTGATACCAATTTCAAGAAATTCGAAATGATGGATCGATAAATAGTCGACACCTTCTGTGCCTTAATTTATCGATAACGTTCGCACGAAGCTTGAGAATTTGTTGAAAGACGAATGGTTTTTGTTAAATAACACCGATTGATGGGTGGTGGTTTAGCAATTGAAAATTTTTTCAATTTCCATTTCGAAAGTTTGACGATAAATGATTACCCACCAACATTTTCGTTTGATGAGAATCAAGTAGGCACCATTTACGAACGGTGAGAATCTCTTGCTTGAAAAGAATATTGGTTTTCTTTTCATTTTGATATTTTTTATCATCTTGTATTGTGCTATAGTTGGGTAGGGGGGTGTAGTAATAAAGGGAAAAACTAAAAAGTTAAACGGGAACCGACTACGTTAATTTAGGGAAGGAAAAATAAAAGACAAAAGATAGGATACATTTCACAGGTAGGAAAACTAGCTCAAGGAATACAGGGTTGGACAAGGGATTCGTTTTGGAATGTTCAAAGAACACATAACATCAAGGGACCAGGTGTAGGTACCCACCTATCAATGACAATGTACTTACCTTTAGTCTGGCTGTCCATCGACATCGATTATGTCGATCGAATAATTAAAACAAACACAACATACTTCGAGTTAAGTCACACTCTCACACACACTCTCTCTAAACACACTCTCACACTTAATCCTAATACTTAATTCTAATCGAAATAATGAAAGTGAAAATTTTGCGCTGGTGAGACCAGGATACAAAAAGAAGCCAAAGCTGAATTTTGGTGTATCAATCGATACGAATTTTGAGTCGTCGAGGCGACTATCTCATACTAATAATACACCTATACTACAAAACCATCAAAATCGAAGATGCCTAATCGGCGGAAAAGTCACTGAAATGACTATCTACAAATTGCTCGAAACATGGGAAAATTTACATAAGTCGAAACGACTATTTCGAAAATGAGAAAATCGAAACGAGCAGAGCTCGGAAAGAGATCAATAAATGACCATTTCAAACTATACAAATTTTGGACCTAGAAGGTATTTACAATTTAAGTCGACCAAGCGACTATATCGAACTAATTAAACTACATCTTAAACTAGGGGGGAAAGGGGAACCTCACGATGACTTACCTCATACTCTGATGAATACTAAGCCGTCATGATGTTCACACTACGATCACTCCGAAATAATACTCGAAAATTCAAATCATTTTAATCGATTTATTATTCAAATTACAACTCGAAAACCCCTCATGACGCTACTCGATCCACGCCATAAGGAGCCTTTTAAACTCGGAAATAAAATTACATTCGAAAAATTAAACATACGAAATCCGACGAACGAGAACAACGTACGAACTCAAAGGTACAAATCATAACAAGGTAATCGAAGTAAAAGCATAACAGTAATAGTAATAATAAGTAATAACGAAGTCAGTAAAATCATAGCGAAGATGAGCCTAGATTATTATCAGCTTAATCGACTGGGGTGGAAGCAATCGATGGTGGGAGAGACTTTTGTATACGTATTCGACAACACATTTTACAGAAAAAGATAGGGGTACCCTACTCTATATAACAGTATTAGAAGAACTAAGTGTCGAAATACGAAAAAGCGGGATTCACTAGCAGTAGGTACTTAAGTACGTAGAAGCGTAAAACGTGATGTACGAATGGTTTATGAAGTTTTACTTCAGGTTTCATTTAGTTCTCATCAACCTACGTATCTCGAATTCATCAACACAGGAATTACTACTGATATTGTTTTACTTACGCAACTTGTGTACGCGAGAACGTCAGTACTTCGACGGTATTTGGATTCAATTCCGATCAAATGAATACTTGACTGAAATATAAGAGAAGTTTCCATCAAAGTGCATACCTCCTTTATTCGTTCGGTGATAAACATCATTTTTATCGTTCATGAAATACTTAAGCGAGTCGTATTATTGGAATTTTCTGATTCATAATTCATTTTCGCTCGATTACAGTTTGCGAATCAAGCTACAAACTTGTTACTTCGTTAGTTCTGTAACATGTGGAACCTTTCACTTGTCAGTTCCGCGATTGCGAGAAAATCTTCGACGAAAAGTTACGCTACCAAGTTTTCTTTGTGAACTCGTGTTCTTTTCGTCTCTCTTTATCAAATGATTTGATTTTTAATTAAAGAACTTTGATTGTGTTGATGACAGCAATCCGTTCGTGGTTGAAAAATTTTAAGGTTGAAAGTCACGTCTGATGGGTTGCCTATGTCGACACATTATAGGAGCAAATTATGGAGAAATTTCGTTTTATCATTATAATGTATTCTTTCTATATAGCAAAAATATGTATGGTGCTTTGGGAAAAAAACTTACTTATTGGTAAAGGGTATAGAAAGATGGAAAACCACATTTTTGAAAATGTTGGCAGCGTTACATCAACGCAAACGTGCGGTTTAGTGGTCCATATTTTCTTAAAGAAGTTTTCTCATAGATGTGTGGTTTTATAAAGAAACCTATTTTTGTGCAAGAATGTTTGATCTTTCACCCACAGTGCCTGGTTAAAGAAATCGGTTGGGGACGACGAGTTATATAGAAATGAATTATGTATTTTGATGTTCTGTTTTTCTCAAATCTTGTAAAAATTCGGTAACCTTAACCCCAGTTTTTTTTTTTTTTTGATATTTTAAAGAAAGGCAATCGAGTCAGAAAGTAAAAATTATGCAAAGTCTTTGGTACAGCAAACCGTTGCAAAATGGTCAGGCCAAGAAAAATATTTTTTGCTTCAAAAAGTACAGAATTGAAATTTTTAGGGTTTCTGTAAAGTTTTGAGATTTTATTGAAAATCCAATCGTTTATACTTAAAAAAATAAAAAAAAAAACATTACTCAATTAGGCAACCACGCATCAACTTACTCATGATGTTGCTGTACCTACAATTTCAACCTTAGGCGTTTACTTACTTTAGAGGGATGAAATTGATTCGTTGTACGAATTAGGCGTTTGAAACATTGGAACGCTTAAACGTCGCGTCAAATTATTATTCTTACGAGCCTCTAATTGAAATCTAAACGAAAGGACGATAAATTTTTCCCGAGACATTTAAACGAATCGATACCCACCGTCGGTATCTGTTCACCATTAATTTGAATTATTTGCATGGTAACTTTTATCGATGAAGCGTTAATCGTTTAATAATTCTGGTTGATTTATTCGTGAACATTCAACAGTGACAAATCGACTTTCATGGTGCTAATAAAATTTTAACTGGGAATATATCACTGATTTTTTTCCTGTGAAAGGATGTTTTCAATATCGAGTGAGCTTTCAAGCTTCATGTTTTTTGCTTTCATTTACATTTTTAGTTGTTTTGTAATTTTTTTCTCCGCTTATAGCCGTAGCCTATGTGATGTTTATATCGTTTTATTTTTTTCATCCGTAAAAATTAGCTTTTTTGGAAGGTTCTTGAGACGGGTTTTTTGAAACGATATTTCGAATATTTATTCCTTTTAAGTTTAAGTACATTAATTCATCATTTTTTTTCGGGCCTTGTTAGATTCGTGAAGGGACAAAAAATATGCATAGATAGAGATACCCATCCGTTCTCGTATGCAAAGTAAACATTTAATTTGAGTTTCGTGGGATGAAAAAAATTATCAACTGAATCACAGCTAAGCTTCAAGCTTCATTTTTGAATTTAAAATCCGTAGGATTTAGAGGATTTTAATTTTTATTATAATTTTTTCTGTAAAGATTGTTACCTACCTAATTTTTAACTTCATGCCGGATTGAAAGATTACCGAGGTTTTTTTTATGTTCTGTGAAAACCATCCCTATCACGTGAAATGTTTCGAATACTTTTTTTCATCGGATTCATTAAAGTTGCTTTCCAACGAGGTTTCCAGTACGTTTGATTTTTTATTTTGACTTGATTTGTATGTAAGCAGGCACTTACGCTTGTCACATGAATTTTATGTACTTATTATTCTGACATTCTAGCTCGAAACTTGCCACTTGAACTCGTAAATTTCACTTTCACGTGTTAAAACCATCGCTCCAAAGTCGAGAAAAAAATATTCCACGAACTTACGCGGTAAAATTGAACATTAGTTGGGACTTTTGTTCGTCTCTATTTTAGGCCTTCACGTGCTGTTCCGAATAAATCTTACCATAAACGAAACATCTAAGAACTTTGTAAATAAACCAGAAAAAAATACGTGAATTCGTGAAAAAAGAAATGAATAACCTCAAAAAGCAAGAGATACCTATATCTTTCTCTTCGAGCATCGGTAAACAATTGCATTTTCACAAAATGAAAAAAAATAGAGCAGGAAAAAAGCGCAAGGATTGGGCAGAAGCCCTCTTGTGTCGTACTACGTGTCTACCGCCGAATGAGAAACACGTCTATGTTATTAAAAGAATAAAACCGACGGATGAAAATTTTCGTTCCAAGTGTTTTCGCGAATGCGGAAAACATTAGCAAGCAGTTCTTTGATATTTGTTACCGTTGAAATCGTAAAAGAATATTTATGGCAGTAAATTCTCGGGCTAATTTTTATGAAAATGTTTTAGCGAAATGGAAAATTTGCTCTGAATTTTTTCCGTAAGGCTTCATCGAGTTGAATTTTTCATCACGATTAGAATACCTACCTCTGTATGTAGGTGTCGAAAATGATGAGCGAGTGCTCCGAGGTACTATGATTGTCACATACTGGTGTTTGACTTCCATAGTAGACGCCAAAATGATACCTTTTTAGGTTTGAAGGAAACATTAGCTCGAGTTTTACGTAATTTTCAAAACTGTCAGAACGTTCAACTTCCGTTATCCTTGGAGATTTTATTGTTTAGTCATGGAGAATGAATAAGCTGCCAGAAATAATCGAAATATTCTCGCAGCAAATTATTTTGATACATACATAAGTATGAAATTTGAAAACCCCTCGGTGATCGTAAAAATTTTTATACGCTCGTATTTACGCTAGAATTTTCCATCGTCTCGTGTGAGCTGAATCGCTGAAGCGGAATAGATAACTATTTGATACAAGCCAGGTTAGATCCCTCGAGATGGCAGTCAAGTTATTTACATAGTGGTATATGTACCGGTGGTGGTCGTCTGCGAACGTTTTTAGAATACGAAATTATTTAATTGTGTCTGTGATTGAATAGGAACCATAAAATTGATATATTGTGAATTTTTCACCGACCTTTTTCCCATACTTTACATACATAACAAGGTAGGATTATAGTACACAAAAAACGATATTTTCAAACTTCGTAGCACTTGTCGTGTCATATTACACGAGTAGGTACGAGAAAATTTGCGTTGAAAGGTTCTACTTACGCTCCGTTCTATTCTTATTCCACGCATTTATAACACTGGTACATATTTATTCAACTATTTCTATTACACTGAATGCGACGTTTTTGGTTTATCCACCTGCGTAGGTACGAGCTTTATATAAAACCTCCAAAATCGCGTTATAAGTAAATTATAATCTTATTACCACACAAGATGAAGTTTAAATTAAACGATAGGTAGCAGTGTTAGAATTCGGCGCAAGATTAATAAGAACTTTCATAACGAGGTTGTGAAGCTTCGAAAGTGATTTGATAACAAGGAGGAAAATTTCATAAAAAGTGGGAAAACGTTAGCAGTTGAGTTTAGAGACGTTCTAATTTAAAATCTTTTTCTCGCGTTTCTCTGCTGGTAGGTATGTTTGTATTGAATGGAATAGGAAACGTGTGTTTTGTCCGAGTGACCAGAGGAACGTGATATTATTAAAATTTCTCGAGTTTATTTCAACTCAACGGCTTTCTTCTTTGGAGCACGCGACTTGTTTGTGCTTATTTGAAATTTTATGCTTCTTTCATCGTTTTCTTTTCAAATTTTCGTGTTACCGATAGTGTGTACCCTAAGCAATTTATAACAGCTGCTCAAATTGGAAAATTAAGGTTTTGTATAATTTTGCTCCTACCTACTACCCCCCCCCCCGGTGAGAAAATCTACTATCCAATTTCAAGTATTTATGCACCTACGCTAACATAGTATTTTCGATGCGTAAGTCTCAAATTCTAAAATTAATTTTTCCTGAAGTTTCAAAATAATTAGTTTTTTCTTTTTTCAACAAAGGGTATAGCCTGGGATGGGTCGTCTTTTACTTTTTTTGAAAATTTGGGGAGGCCTAGCAAAAAAAAGTTGTGCGGAGACGTCAAAAGACTGGGAAAAGAATTTTTGGGTCCCTGACTTGAATATACATGGAGCGGATGGGGTTTCAAAATTTTCAAATTTCCATAAAAAGTCCAAAAAAAAGTTGTTTCAAAAAAAATTTTTTTTTGATGATATGGCCTTAAATAGTCGTGCTATATTCATTTATGAGAAAAAAAATATTTCAGCCGATTTTTTCCTTTTTTAGAGGTTTTTGCG
>FIZT01048777.1:0-13008 GCA_900065295.1 Paracoccus marginatus
GTTGTAGGCCTGAAATTTTGACCATTGATCCTTCATGCTCTCATCTCTGGAAACACAATGCCGTTTTAACCATCCCAGTATCTCTTTTCAGTCCCGAGATATTAGAACATATTCGAGGTGGACAAGACTTTTGCGCCTTACTGTATTATACAATCGATTATACGCGTAGTGCGATATTTATTCGACTTACCCACAGATCTGGCTTTGCGTAGATCTACTTCGATCAGTTTATCGGTATCCTTTTGGGTGTAAACGAGAGTACGCTTTTGTAACAGAATCCAACAGGGAGTCCAAGCGCCGCTGACTCCTTCCTATAAGACAAAGGAAAAAATCGTGCAAAAAAGTTTGTATCTAAACTAATACGAATAATTTGGGCGAGTAACTAAGTTCGTGTATGTATTGTATACGTATTGTACTTCAACATCCACATGTGTGCTGTTAACCCTTGAACCATGGTTGATCATTCAAGCGCGTAGATAAAGCGGCCCACTTGAGAAAATAATTAACGAGTCGAATGCTAGCATCCTATTCATATCATATCGTCAACTTATCGCGCCGCCGCGCGCCCCAAATTTTGTGTTTAGTGTGAATGTGAACGTATAATATTATGTATTGTTGTTATTGCGAAATTTCTTACCTGCAAATAACACCAGCCAGCCCTCGAGTAATTGGCTGCATATCTGGCTGGAAAAGCCGATGTCAAATTTTCCAAGATTTTCTGCATCCATACTCGACGATCGGTTGTACTCAGTGATCCGAATAAATGGGCTCGAGATCGTCCGGACACGAATATTTCAAAACAATAAAGGTCTTCGTTCTCGTTACTGTTCGGGCACATGAAAATCGGGGGAAGGGATGAGAAAACATGCGAAAAGACCAAGATAATTAATTGTGCAAAAAATAGCCGTCACCCGGTGAAAGGTCTTCTTTAATGCCAACAATGTATAATGCCGTGTAATGTAATACGTGCGTTGAAATTAGCGTAATTCATTCGTGTAGACCATACACCTATGATACTCGTATAAAAGAACGTACGAATACACAGTAGATACATGAGCGCAACCCGTCAATACAGACGGTTGAAGGTTGGTATAGAAGAAAATAATAAAACGAAACAAGGCGCTTTCTTCAAGATTTATCGAAAAAAACGAAAAACAAATGGATATTCATTGAAGGATACGAGGGAGAAATTCTGATCAAATGCGGACAATACCTACAACTTCGAAATAATCGACCTAATAAGATCAAGGTGCATTCCCTTCAAGTTCGAATGAATCCAAACTGCATATTATTCGTATAGAGTTGTATTACCGATCAAAATTTTTTGTACTTTCATTTTTTTGGGAACCATTGAAGATGTACGAAAGTTGCTCTTCGAAATTTTGTGTAGCTCAATTTTTTGAGCATTATCGAGAACCAGAGAACCTAATTTTTCAGTAAAATTTCACATTTCAATCGCCTCAGTGTGTCAATTTTACCAAAAAGTCATCGAAATTTGATGTCCACATTGAAAGAAACCAAAAACACAATTATCTCATTATGTGTTCGCAACCCGGAAATATTGGGGGCGGTAATAACTTCTGTGGAATTCCCTATATTCGATTCTCGTTTCTCATATTATTTCCCTTTTCTCCTCCTACTTGTTCAAAACTATATACTGTCTGTACTGCAGCTGCAGCCAGCTACATGCAGAATCATCTAAAGGAAGGATGAAATCTCTCCCTACGTCGATTACAGGAAATAGGAATCGTATCTCGTTTATATTTCGTAGATAATGTACCTACATGTAAGTAGGTACTTCCGCATACGAATTCACGTTGTATAAAATGATGTCGATAGCTCAATATTCGAAATGTGTTCTGTTATATTGAGGGAAAAAAAAGTTCATCAAGACAAAAATAAACCGCATAATACGTTTTAATCGTCATATTCTTTTATGAATCGTGTCAAAACATAGCCAAACACTCATTTTAGTATTAGCTATGGCTTTGAATACAATCGAAAGGAATTAGCAGATAATGAATTTTTATAAACTCGACAGTAATGTGTACGTAGGTGTAGCTAACACAACTTCGTTCATTTTGTATGTGAATGTAATGTATGCAATCAGCGAAATACGAGAGAAAAAGATAGTAATAGTACATCGTATTGTATTTCAATTACGATGAACTCATTCTCAACACGATACGATGTTGGAAAAAAATATTGAAAAAAAAAAACAACAATATACCGAATTAAGAATTATAATAATGAGGAACGAGTGAATCGAATAATCGTTGTTTCGTTCTTCGGTGGCGTTACCAAACGGAAGTACGAGTATTACTCATTTATATGGAATTTGTCTGGTCATCAATTTTTCGTTTCTTTTTCATTTCGTCAACAACTATAATTAATTGACTGAGGAAAAAAAACTGGAATGAGGGAATATTTTTTGTCGTTGAAAAAATAAGCATAAAAAAACAAAAAAAAATTTGCAAGCGAACTGACAGTGGCGATGAAAGAAAATGCCTAATTCGATTCGTATAGATTCATTTGAAGGCTCTCTGGCGTAAAATGTACTGTGAAAAACTTGCGACGTTTTACCACCCTTGTCTTGATTCTGTCTGGTGAACGACCCGCATTATGAACGAACAATTGAGAGTAATTTCGTGAAACTTGAGGGTACAGTTCGCGAGTAAACATTGAAAATAGCTGTTTACTAAATGAGTGGAATGGGTTGGAGTATAAGTACGGTACTCGAAATGGGCACAGTGAATTTTTGAAACATATGTAGATATTTCTGCACTATTCGTTCCATTTGCATTTATGAACATACGTGTACACTATACAAATTCCAAATGTGACCTACTTGAGCTGTCAATTTAAAAAGCGATAATATTTTTGTTAAGTAAATTCGGTTAATTGCTGTTACTAATATTTTACTACCTGCTGGTTTACATTTTGACGGCTAGATTCGAACTTGAGAGCGATTTTTTTATTTATAGACCTTCACTACTCGGCTGGGTGAATTATTGGGATAGATAAACAAGTATGAAAATATTTTTGAAGGAGCGAAGGATTACGAGGATTTTTTATGTGACGTGCGATCTGTTCTAGGGTTTGCTGTAGTTATCACGCAGTTGCGCGAGTCGTGTGCTCTCATTTAGAATGGGTGAAAATTTCACTGAAAAAATCGAAATTGCACCACAGGCAAATAAGTGAAAATTCACCGAAAATTCAGTGATTTCTTCACTGATTTGCCTGTGGTGCAATTTTGATTTGTTTTTCAGTAATTTTCACTGATTCTAATTGGATGGTTGTGGATACGAATAATTTGAGAGAAATAGTTTTTGGGCGCAGCGAACCCGAGTACAGACGTGACGAAGTCGTACAATTTCATAATGCAAAAAAGCAATGTGGAAAAATATGTATCGAATTGGATGCGCTTACCTAAGTTTATGATCTTGCAACAGAGAAACGCTGTAGACGTTTTGAAGTTCGATAAATTCCTTGACTGTATCCTTATCGGGCGAATAATACAACTTGCCTTCTCCCAGGCGACAGCTTCGCCTGACAAAATCCTTAGACTTCTCTCCGGATGAAGGTGATTTGAGTAATTCGCCTCGGTGCAGGGTAGCTGTGATCGGCGATACTATTTCCGGCTTGGCTAACGCCATTTCAGAGCTGCTCTTGAACAAAGGTCCGGATTCTTTGTGAAAACTATGCGAAACTCGTCTGATGACGTTGGGAGACCTGACGGACACCACGTCCAAGGCACGTTTCACATTTGACCAAGTACTGACGGAGGAGGCGCGACGTAGCGAATACTTATTTTTGGATTTTTTGTTCTCCTCGGCTCCGATGGAGATGGGGATCACTTCTACGAAATGTTTATCGATGCCTGTGGTCATCGACGACGAAGAATCAGCAGTTTGTTTATCGTCGTGGTTCTTGGAATAAGCGACGTCGCTGCCGCAGAGTAGATCGATTCCGCTGAGAGAGACGTCGTCGTCGTATTCGGAGCAAACGTTATCGTACAACGGATCAAATTCGTCGATGATCGATTTCCACGGATGCGATGCGAAAGAAGCTGCTTCGGCAGATCCGCTCACGTTCCAGTTCTCGTAGCTGCCGCTTTTGCTGGGCATGTACTCGAAGCTGTTCACTTCGACGCTGTTACCACTGCTGCCAGTTTCGCTGCTCGACGGAAATATCGACATGGACAGCATGGTTTTGCGCGTGGGCTTGACTATATCGTCCGGAGAACTGGACCGCGTCTCGGAGCCGTTATCTAAGTCAAACTTTTCAGCCGCATCTGTGCCATCGGTGTCGTGCTTATTCCTCTCTGATAGGTTATCCGAATACGAAGACTGGTCCGAAAACATATCCTCGTATAATTCGTGCGAACGCGGCGGCGGAGGAGGAGGGTATCGTGGCGGTGGAATGTCGTCGTCTTCGTCCAAAGAGCTCTTCGAGTCGAAATTTGAAATACTGCGACGAAGTGGCGGAAAAGCGAATTCGATTGCTTCGAAGATTTCGCTGGCTGGAAATAAAGATGATAAATCTTCGCCGTTGTGTTGTTCTTCTTCGATGTTGCGAATTTCGCTACTGGTGCGACGACGCAGTCCTATCTTCACTATGTTCGAACTGACTGCTTTTTTGGTGCTGTCGATGATGTGACGGCCTTTGTCACCCGCCGATCCGATGCTTTTCAAACGTTTGCGAAACGATCCTTTCATGCTACGCGTTCGACTGCTTTCCGAAGATACGGAAGATCGATCGTCATCGCTGTTCATAATTGTCGCCACAATTCCTGAATTTCTAGGCACTCTTCTCGGGTTAGGCGAATACTATGCTTGAATGAACTGCGTTGGAACTGTATCGACTTCGGCTCCCTCCCTGAGATCTAGTCCTGTTGCGGCGACAACAACAAAGTGTTTAGTATTGATTGAATGATAATGGTAGGTATTGCAATGAAAAGTACTCGCGCACTCGTATACATATATATTATACATATGGGATGTAGGACTAATGTTTACTATTTCTAATAAATCGACGAGAGTAAACAAAGAGCTGCCTGTTGTTTTTCTTTGCTGTGGTAATTTGGAAAAAAAAATGACATATAACGTACCTCTCTACGATTTCCTACGTATAACATACATGTACGCGATTGTACGTCTTGTTTTTATAAAACAATTTATTCGGGTGTAAATAAATTTGAAATTTTCCCTTATCCTCGTAGAAAATAACATCGTGCATACATAAGGTTTATTACAGGAACATCTACACTTTATGATAGGTATATTACACCTAGACATTGCACAACGCTGCTGGCTAGTGGCTGTTTAATTTGAACCACCTACATACCTTCATACTAAATGTAGGTAATGTACGTAGGTACGGAGACGTACATGTCTTGAAAAATTAAACACAGGTAATGTTGCACCCTGGGTACAGTTTCGAGAAAATGTTGGAAAAATTTCAACACCTGAGAGCAATATTTAGATGAGGTTGAGGTGACTAATTCCTGTTATATACCTTGCGTTAGATATTAAAATGTACCAATAAAAGGATTACCCACTGTACTAAAATAATTTCGTGAAAGTATATAATTAGTAAATTACGACTACTTACATTACAACTTGATCGGGGTCTGTAGATAATACAAGGTTTATGTATGTATGTGCCACTCAACCCCAGATACTGTTAAGGCAGTAAGCTCTATTCGGTATATTTGTATATCTGGAATCAGTTCGAGTCATAATCATGCAACTTTACCGCGAATATATATGTATAGTTTACTTTTACACTGCACAAGTGTACGGATTAGTTTGTGAAATTAATTTTAATGCTCACACCAAAGAAACCGAGGACATTGTACCCAGCGATAGAACGAGCACATCGAATTGTGAAATATGAATCACTGACACGGAGCACAAAGAGCTAGCGGAACACCAGCGTAGATTAGAATTATCAAACAAACAATTACCTCTACATGTACGAGAAGTACTACCACACGATTTTACCCAACGTGAAAATTCTCGTTGGTTTCAAACGCTAGATAGCTACATGTTTCATTTGCTCGCCACTAGGCGGGCGCCAGTATCGGCATCACATCGCTCCCAAATTCCAAATCTAAATTCTTGCAGCTAAATTTGATAAAAGTACTGCACAAAATAACAATTTTGTAGCAATCAATATTACTTAATCTGATTTTGTTTTAATATAACTTCAGACCTATACATAGCTTTCGAGCTTATTTCACCGTTTCCCGTATAATCATACGGAAACCGTATATTTTTTAAAAATCCGTATAACGTTTCGTATAATTGAATTTCCGTATAATCCCCGTATCCTCGGGCATTTTTCCCAAAAAATTTGCGTATCTTTTCCAAAATTCTGTATAATAGTTAAATTCTTCTCCAAAAGACGAGAAATAACCTAAAAACACATCTTTCTCGAGCCATGTTTTCAAAAATTTTCTCAAAGTTTTCGCCCTCGCTTCGCTCGGGCCATATTATAGCCTTTTGATTTGAAAATTTCGAATTAAGTTTAAAAAAAATGGGCTTTTGGGGCTAATAATATCAGCTATCTCCGTCTAAATGATGCAAAAAATCTAATTTTTGGCCCTCACGTGACCTTTTACAGTGAAAAAAATTCGTATCTTTTTAGAATTTCCGTATCTTCGTAAGTACATATAATACATATATGTCTGCGTACAACGACGGAAATTAATGAACTAAAACAATCAGTTAGTAGCGAAAATCACGGACAATAGAGATGAATATAGGTGAAGCCCGCGCGAAAAAAGAAATGAAAGCGTTCATTAAAACTAATATATAAAAAAATGCATAATGTATGCAGAATTTTTCAAAATTTTCATGTTTTTAGAGCGTTTTTTTTTTTCAAAAATTCTCAAAATTTTGTCGTTCGGGCCCTTACGGGCCCTCGAAAAAATCACGGGCCTCGGGGGAAACCCCTCTTTTCCCCCTCCCTCTGCACAGGCCTGACACTACATAAGATGATTTGAAAGTTGAGTATCATGTTCGTGTTGTTTTCATTCTCAATTTTGTCTTTTAATTCATTTTTTGTTTTTCGCATTCTCATCAATAATAGAATTATCTTCAACTTTGGACTGAGCGGTATAATCGCCCGTCGACTCTTCCTGAGGGTGGGCAACTTTATCAGCTTTCTCTATTAAGGTATCTACCTCTTTGCTGAACGATAAGCTATTCCACATTGCACCTTCATTAAAGCGCTCGTACCTAAAACAGTTTTGCACTGACCAGCGCTCCCTTGACCAATTCACGCTTTATCAGCAGAATTCTTTGGTCTTCTACTACTTTGAGGCGGTCTTTTACTACTTTGATGGTTTCTTCTGCTTCTGACAACTTCGCCGCATTATTCGCCGCTTTCGGCTTCCAGCAGGCGATTTAATAAATTTTCGTTCTGCAAAATGGAGTGAAATATTACTAAAATTTTTTATTTTTTTTCAAGCATATAAAATTGCTTACGAACCCTATTTTTTAACCATAGGCTAAAACCACACGTTTGTTCAACACTTGGGAGAAAATATTTTCTGCGTTGGTTGCTCCTGTAATAATTCAATTTCAATAGTATCGACAGATCGTAATCTTCAACGATTACCTACCTTGTCAATGCAAAGATCTGCCGAAGATAAATATGTTGTAAACCAGTCCTAAGTATTCCTTATTGGTGAAGTGGTCATCGTTGGTCTTGCATTCTTCCAAAAGATGTTCAACTTTGACCATGTCTCCTCGTCCGGCATACCCACGAATAACCTACTATACGTTTCTGCAGTTGGCTGGATGCCACTATGTCTCATATCGTCCTATATTTCTTCAGCGGTTTCCATATTACTATTAGAAGTACCAAAATTAAATGCAGAATTCACTCCCAGTTGAAACCAGGAATGAGAGACAACTTACTTGGCTCTTGAATGAACCAATATTGTGCAGCCATTATATCTTGAGACCTTTTAATGGGGATGAAAATGAGCAATTTTTGTGCAGGGTTTCTCAAAACAATCATTGTTTACGTCAAAGCAAAACTCACTCTCACATAATCACGCGATTTAAATGAAAGATGAAAGAAACTAATTATGACCCTATTGACACGGAAACCGCACAGAAAATGAGACTGTTTTCGAGGAAATACGCGGTCGTGTGCGGATTTGTATATGATTTTATCCGCGTTTTTTGGAGCGGTTATCTCCGCGAAAAAATGAATTCTTCGACGCGAATAAAAACGCATCACGCTTTTCCAAGCGTATTTTTAGTGCGAGTAGCGTATTTAAGCGCGACTTATTTTACCCGCGGCGCGTCTTTTACCAATCCTTTTCTATGAAATGCTAATGTCTGATTGGCTGATCTGATGTCTCCTCTCGGTAGTACTCTGATTGTTCTCTTTGAAATGCTTCAAGAAGACGGGTAGTTTCGTTGTATATATACCATCATTTGTTGCGCCAAACTATACCTACGAGTATCAAACTACACTGCGTTTTTCAGAGCGGATTCAAAGTTTATTTAACGCAATGCGTGTTAACAGGTGTTTTTTGTAGCGGTTTTCAGTGCGGTGCGATTTTAAAGGCGGTTTTTCTAGCGTACTACAGATTTCTGTGCGGTTTCCGTGCCAATAGGGGAACTTTTAATTCAAAACTGATTCCAAATAATCACCATCGTAATCACTGTAATCACTATCTTATCACTCAACGTGATGCATTTTTAAATTTTATGTTGCGTTTTGACAGTCACTGAAATGAGGAGAATTTTTGTTTACTCTTCCCCTCCGAAAAGTCTCAAGATATAATGGTCAGACAATACCAAGGCGTTGAATACTGTTTCACTGGTGGGCATTTTTTTATCCCACATGAACTGCAAAAGACGAGTAGCTCCTTCGACATCTCCCATTTGACAATACCCGATGATAGGAAGTTGATATGTCACGTAATTTGGTGTAATGCCTTTTTGTTTCAATTCGTTGATGAAGTTGGTAGGCATAAATTGGTGTTTATTCTCGATGTAAACTTGTAACAGAGCGTTGTAGTGGATTATTTTTAGTTGAACTTCTGCAAAAGTACAAGTATAGTACGTTGAAAAATCTGCGACTGTATTTTCGATTTAAAAAACACGATTGTGAATTACCAAGCTTATTTAACGTGTGCCATATCTCTTCAATTAATTCAATCCTTTTTTGAGAATATTCGTCTGACATCAGATTCCCACAGCAGTAAATCAACTTGAGAGATGGTTCAAATGTAGTGGACTCTATTCTGCATTATAAAATCAATTGAATCAATTGCAAAGCTGTGAGCTTTCTTCTCATTTCAACTACGCAACAAAAATGAATCATTAGAAAATATTTATTGAAACATTGAAGTAAAGGAAGAGAAGAGACTTGCTGAATAAAACTAGAATAATGCATTCAATCATGTATACATAATACGTTGTACATATTATTTTTTTTTCGAACTTTTCGATTTGGTTAGATGTTTTTTATAATTTGTGTAATCAAACACCTACAGACTGAAAAAACTAAAAAAGAGTATTTGTGGAAAACAAACAAATTGAGGCCTACAAATCGAGACTTTTTTTGAAATTATGACACGCTTGGTTTTAATTTGCCGAGGTACCTACTGGTACCTCTTCGTCCTTTACTAATTATGTACCTAGCTACCTAATACCTTTACCAATATCACGTTTACTATAGTTGGGCATTCTATATCAATTTTCACAATAAATATTTTAAAAAAGATCTTGAATGAATGGTAATTATTTTCTCCTCTTTTCTTATTTAAAAAAAAAAAATGACTTTCGCTTCGGTCACCCTCGTGCATATTCGTTGGTGTTCGTTAGTGTTCGTTAGTGTTCGTTATTACTATTTTCAGTTTTTCTCATTGGCAAACGTTGAAGTCTCTTTTTTATGCCTATCTTTCCCGACAACTCACCTACATTCGTACCTTATTTCATGTTTATTTCGCATTTTATTCGTCCTCATCGCCGTAAATTGTCTGTATCATTCGAAGCAGTTAATAATGGCAAAAAAATGTTGAATTTTGACTCGGCTACCACGACGATAATTGAATTTTATAATATTTGGTGCTGATGGACGTTGGAGAGTTGTTGCTAATTTTTGTACTTGCAGATTGGCATTGTAACTTTAACTTGTTGTTCTCGCTTTTTGTATGACGTTTTTGTGTTGTGTGCGATGTAATGTAATGTAACGCTGATTACGTTACGTTGGGAAGTTGAAAATCGGTGGAATTTTAAAGAATATTTTATTGTTTTGTGTTTACACGGTTTATTAGTAATTTGTTAATTGAGTTGTGTGTCGTTTGTATGTATATTTCGGTTTCCGGTTGTCCGTTTGCATAGTTATCATGAGTGCAGTATCGTGATCGCATTACATGTTGCTTTTTTCGTCGTTCGCTTCAGTATTCGAGTGCAGTTCTGTGTTCTCTTTTTTAATGATGATATAATTTGTTGTTTCGTTCGTAATCCGAATGTTTAAGAATATCGTGAAAATGGCCGACTCTTATCAGGTAATAATAAGTGGATTATTCTCGGCATTTTTACGTGTTTTCATTTAAGTAGTTTGTGTATCTCTTACTGTACCACTTAGATACATACAGTGACCACGTACAACTCTATGGGTATACTTTGGTACATGTAGTATACTCATGGTGGGTATGTAGTTTGATGTTCATTAGCACCTAGATACGAACAGGTGCTTCAGTTTCATTTCACTCATTGACTCGTTCGTTTCGTGTGTTATTCTGAAATAAGGAAAACATTCGCCCGTCGATTACGTATAGAATTTGTTACGTTTTATTGTCTATTGTTATGCACATAGAACGCGTAAGCATTCCATTCAAAAATTGTGCCACTTGCAAGAGGAATTACCAAAACGTCACATCGCATCGTTTGAATTGGAATGAATATTGAATTGAATACCGAATGGTCGGCAACACAATGCACCTGTTACGGACAATTTTGAAATATTTCCTGTATCATGGGCGTTTTTCGTTGCGAACGTTGAACGTACATAGTAATCGTATCTACATACGTACCAACTATGCAGACGTACCGTACATGTACCGTGTATACACTTCCTGTTCCAGTGCATTAGGATAAACGTTACTTTTAAATTCATATTTTACGCGGCCTATGTTGGCCGAGTGTGAAAAAGGAAAATCTTTCCGGTTCATCAGTAAGGTCATCGTACTTTGAACCGTATTTACTGTTTACTCGTTCTTTGATAGCGACGAGATAATGTATTTGGTCGTGTAGAAATCACCGTAGGTATATACGACGAGTATGCGTACAGAAAGCTGCGCTTTTCACTTACCTACCTGCCCCGCGAGCCGAGCATTTACATCTTTTGAAAACGGTAACACTGATAAGATAACCGAGACCGAGAAATTGGAATAGTATGCGAGGGAAAAAGAGCAACAATCAAATAACAGGTGTATTGGACGAATTACATAGTATTAGGATCCTTCCTTCACTTCATGTTCCTCCTTCCTCAACCCCTAACAACACGAGATCAGATCTACTCGCGGCTATCTGCGAGAGGTTACCAATTCTATTTTCCATTTTGAAGAAGAAGAAACGGGACGCGATAAGTTTTTATCTATGCGTATAGCTAAAACATAATAATTTATTTCTGTCGAACGATGAATTAACAACGAAAAAATGAGTAATTCATCCGGCAAACTGAACGAAATGAGAATGGCAATATTCGCGAATGAAAATGTTAATTATCTGCATAGAAGATAAGCGCAGCTGATAATGGGAGTTTCCTAATTAGAATACCCGTCGATTATTAGCGCCATGCCAAATTATCAACGTCTGACTGGCTTCGAATGAATTATCCGTTATTTTTAAATTTTAACCGATTCGAAATTTTTCCGACGGTTGACGTATGTATTCTAAATAAATAGTGGCTGCTCGTTGATTGTAGTAGATGCCACATCCGAAAAAATATGGTTTAGGAGAATGAGATTGATGGAAATTACCTACTACGAGCTACCTACGTTGAGTCTTGGAATATTTTTCGAGCAGTTAAAGGTGACGAAGTGAGTGGCGAGTTGTTCAATGAATTTCTCGTTTCAGTTGAAACGTAATTTTGCTGTGTGCATAATACGTACGTTACAGGCAATGTTTTTCCGCTCAAGGATGATAATTGATTACAAATACAAACACATCGAATAACAGAATAAACGTAGTCTGAAATGAGCACCTACGAATAAGTTTACGCGTAACGTCGTTGAAACCTGAAGTGGAAAGAGAAAAAAAATTGTGTTCTAGCGGTTTGCTATGATAAAATAACCTTGAACGAAATTACTTTTGTTATTTTTAATTTTAGAAACCCCTTAGAAAAGCGCCATCTTTTCATTGGTCGTGAATTAAGCCATCGTGAGAGTGCTTAAGTAACTGATATCGCGTTTTCGTATCGCTTATTCAATTTAAACGTTGTCCATCGACGCGACGTGAACGTACAATACAATACAACAAGTAAATGTAGTTATTGTTAAATGTAGATAGGTAGAGATATGTCGTATTCGGAAGGAAATAACAACTTGACAATTTTTTTTAATCATTTAACAACTGCATAAGTACTCGAACTTACTACGAGCGTATACGCGGAGTAACGAAATTAATTATGTGGCGATGGCGTAGCGTCACCGCCGTCGCCTCGGCGTTGTATCTTTCAGACGGTAAAAGTACGGTAGTAAAAGTAGAAATGAGAAAGTAGTCTTGTCTCTGCTTCTCGTACCTTATATACAGTATGACTCAAAAGTCCTGTCCACTTCTAATATCTCGGGACAGAAAAGAGACAGAAGAATGGTTGAAACGGCATTGTTTTTATAGCGATGAGTACATCGAAGATCGATGATCAAATTTTCGATCGTTCATACAGGGTGTCCGCAGCATAAGAAACCGGTTGGGGGCAAAAAATGGGGGTTCGGGTTTTTTAATGAAATCAACTCTACACATTGAGGCGAAT
>FIZT01048789.1:0-10800 GCA_900065295.1 Paracoccus marginatus
GCGCAATTACTTCTGTACGGTTTTGAAGTAATTAGTTAAAATTGCGTACAAAGGGAATTAGGGAAAGAGTTTTTTCGCTCAGCTGTCTGGGGTTCATTTAAAGACCCTGTAAAGTTATCTTAATGATGATCTCACATTCTCTCTAAAATTCTTTTCGTTCGCGAGATATGATTCATCTGTTTAGTTATATATAACTGCGTGTTTGTCGATTTGTAACTAATCTGGTGTTTCGATGCTCATCGTTGGTAATCAGAATTACTGTACATAAACGTTATCAGCATTTATGTTAATCTTACATTCTTCCAATAATTATTTCCGTTCGCGAGATTAGCCAGGTTTGTTCGGGCCACCTCCACAAGTTCCACAACTTCCACGATAAACTTCATCGAGCTCGTAAGCTCGATGAGGTTCGGCGTGGAAGTTTCAAAGTAGTGGTAGTTTTATTTCCACACATCAGTTTGTGGAACTTGTGGAGCGTGGCACGAACAGGACTATAATTTATGTAGTCGTATGACCGCTTGTCAATTTGTAACACTAAGGTGGTATTTTGGTTATAGTTTCGGTCAAAGCGCCATCTTCCTAATTGGTGGTACAACTTTAGAAGAAACCCCTAGCGCTGTACTAGTGGAAAGTGGCGATATTGCGATCATGTTTGGTGAAAGCAGACTTCGATATCACGGTGTACCAAAAATACTTCGAGCAGCTAAAGATCCTTGGAATAACTTTCATCAACAACAACAACAACCGTATGTAAGCCAATCGACGTTTATTCCCGAGCTGACCTGTGGTACGTACCCTATTACTTGTAAAGATCCTACCGATGCCGATTCTTGGAAGCCATTTTCAACCTACGTTAACGACTCCCGTATCAACATCAACGTTCGGCAAGTTTTATTTCCTAGTCAAACAACCCTGGGTGACGTGATAACCTGAACGTGATACGCGATAAAAATTTTTAAACGTGATACGCGATAAAAATTTTTACCAGGCAAAATGAATTGCCATGGATATGCTTTTTAGCCGCGTCGACCTTTCGACGTTCTCGATCGGTAGGCTCATTCAAAGATGCGAATTATCAACATCTCACATCTCTTCAAAACTCCGGTTATATCTTCCGTTGATACGCAATCGCAGAAATCGAGAAGGAAGCGTAAACGCAAGTCGAAGGCGCAGAAGGCCTGCGCCGACGCTACCGATACCACCGTCGTCGTTCAGCCTACCTCGAGCGAAGCTGATGTAAAACAGCCTAGCTCGAATGAAGATGTAAAACAGGAGATAACCGAGTTGAAGAATTCTCTACTGGTACTCTCTTCGAAGAAAGACGCCCTCGAACTTAGACTCAAAGAGTTGCAAGACGAAAACGACCGTTTGACCAAAAATAACGAAGACTTGAAAGACGAATTACAAGAGATGACCGAAGAATCCCTAGAGCTATCCGTAGAGAAGCAGAGATTATTGGGTAAAATCGGTATGTTGAAAAAACAACTGATGAATAGGCCCAAATAGCCGTCGAGATGACTTACCTAGTTCGCGTTTTAATTAGGTAAATCACGTCGCCCCCGTGTTTCGCAACGAGAATAAAAATGGTGTATGAAACTATCGGTATCGTTACTTGTTTATTTTTCTCGTCATTTCGTTGATAGATTTTAAGTGATGTCGAGTCGAGTCGAGCTTCGTATTTTTTAAGAAATCAGCCGATCGCCATAATACCTACTGTAGGGAAAAAACACATTTAAGGAAAATAATTGACCAAAAATGTATCTTTGGTGAGACTTAGGGGCCTATGAATGTTGTGATGTTGAGGTTTGGATACCCTCATCACAAACTGTAAAAACAAAAAGAAAATAAAAACAATAACACTGCAGGGTTGCCTCCTTAGTAACCATAGTTGCTGGGTGCTTTGTGGTATTTGATCTTGGAGCTCTATTGGTAACCTTCGATAACGAGCTTGAAGAACGATCGTTCAAATATGCGATCTTTTAACAACGCTTGCTCGATTTTCGCAGGTGACGAGATCGATTATTTTCAATAAATTTAATAAATAGATAAATTAAAAAAAAAAAAATTTAAAGACTAAAATTACACTTTCAATACTTATGTACGTATTTGCTCGTACTTACGCACTCTGGTACAAGTCAACTACGTCCATTAAACGCTATAATTTTCAAACCGACAACATTTTGCGATTTGACACGCGAACCTGATCTAGTTTAATCCTTGAATACGTGTTTCATGGTATCGTGAGTAGAATCGAAATTTTCCACGAAATACCATTTTATTTCATTTTTTCTGCTGCATATGTCCGGTAATGGGCCTTCTTAAGGTTTTTATTTTTAAAGTGAATTTGATTCAGTTTATTAATACCATTGAAAAACAAAACGATTTTTTTCTTCGACGCGTATTTTCAGTTCGAACCAATCCAAAACGTAAAGATTATAAACAATTACATTTTGTAAATTTCACACATCGGTGATTTTTTTCGCCTTCGTAATTGATTCCAATTTGCAGATATATTCGTGATGGGTGAATTTTTTTTTTTTTGGTGATCGAACTCCAATTCTATCAACCGCTTTTGTAAAGAATTTTCCCAATTTGGCTTTTGAAACATTTCGAAGTTTTATTCGTCCTCCTCTTCATCCTCCACTTCTGTATTGTTTTTTTGGATGTCCATATTTGAAAATTTTTCGGAAATTCCTTCGATAATTGCGGGGTGTCGAATATGTGACCAATTTCGAAGCTTTATTCATCCTCCTCCTCTTCCTCCTCCTCTTCTGTATTGTTTTTTTTGGATTTCCATGTTTTTTCCGAAATTCCCTCCATAATTGCTGGGTTGGTTAATTGCGGTAATATCAGTATAACGTGTTCGTCCATGGTAAAACTGCTGTTCTGATGTATCTTAATTCTATTATTCTCTATGCAGGAGCAAACCACTGTGCTGTTTCTGAGAAAAATTAATAAAATTAGTTCCTATGAAGATTAAAAAGTACACTCAAAAATTAAGTACGTTTATGTTCTGTTTGCTTTGAGAGCATTTCTTTATTGTGGAACAAAGATAAACATTACATTTAGTGCACATGATCGAAGATTTTTGCTTGCAATCAGGATGTTTGCTCCTATTACGAACGTTTGAAACACATTTGGGCCAGTGATTGATACGATCTGTTCGTGTGTCTTGAGGAGGTACAATACTTTGTTTGCTATATTTCTGTTTGTTCATCTTAACTTGAACATTCGATGGTCTTCCTCGTTCATTGGTCGTTACAGATCCCTTTTGGCATAATGTAAAGTACCAGTTGCGGATCAGTTTTTCGTTCAAGTGCCATAAAATATTTATTTATGAATTGAAGTTTGCTCATTTTTGTTTTAAAAAAAAGTTCAAACCTTCCTCTTCTAGAATGGAAAAAAACCGAAATTTTTGAGCGACTGTCAATAATTATCCACTTATGCAGTTCGAATAATTATTATCATAGAATTCTACAGAGAATTCATCTTACCAAATAGGATTGATAAATTTTGTTGTTTTGGGGGTGTTTTTTAAATGTCTCATCCACCAAAAACATTATTTTCTTTCAATAGCATATGAAAAATAATTATTAGATATATTATAATTATAATATGACCGTCGGGTAGGTCCATTACTTTTCCCTCGTCCTCGCCGATTTCCCTCAGATGATTCCATCGAGAGACGATTAACGCTCGCTGCTGTTCAATCACGGGGTTTACTTGACCTGTTATCGGATCATATTGGAATGATTTTTTGTTGGACACTGTTCCGAATTTCCTTAGTAGCGTCGAACGCATCGTCTAGCAGTAATTCGTCGACGAGATTGGAATAATACATAGGAATGTCGCCACCACTCTGAAACTCGAGAGCGGCTGCTCCCACCCCTCCCGACTAATTTCCAGAGCGGCGTCGATTGCCATCAGATATATAGCATCTTTGTCGTAGTTGAACTGAAACCCTTTTCCACAAAATAAGGGGAAGTCTGGCCAGTTCAATTAATGACCGCCATCTGTGATGGTGGTTAGCAGCAAAAACCCCAACGAAGCCCAAGGGCTGCTGCAGTAAAACACCTATAAAACAGGTCCTCTAGGTCTGTCATTTGCACATACATATCTAATCGGAAATTGAACTGCCATGATTTCAAAGTCCAGGCCGTCGTGCAATTTTTCCGTGGACATTCCTTCTAACTTTCTCCTTTTCCAAGTGCGCCTATCATTCTGCAAATTGAAAAAAATTGAATTAAGTATATTTTAATTATTAAAATTATAATTAAAATTATTAAAATAATAAATTGAAAAATTGATATAAAAAAATGAGGTAATTACTGGTGTAACCAGTTTGTTGATTGAAATAAGTAGCTGGAAATTTTTTAGTCTAGCCAACGCTGTTAAAGTAGGAACGATATCTCTTCCGACTTTTGAGGTAGGCCATCGAATTGCTTTGTTTTTCAGGTTGCTGAAAAATGCCGTCCCTTTTTGGACGACAGTATGTAATTTCTTTATTAAATTCGCGAAATACATCATCGATCAATGTATCTCGATTGATAATATCTTTAAAATGAGTTCAATTCCGGAGCTTGCAAATTATGAAGGAAGACATGAAAAGCCTGATATAATTATTTGCACAGTTGGCCGGTGAATTTTGTACCACGAATTGACTGATCTTCTTCCGATTCCAGGGTGCCACAGATGATAGAATTTAGTTCTGGTTGTCCATACGAACCATTAATAACGAGACAAACGTCTCTAGAACCTAATTTGATTCGTTCACGAATCGCGTACTTTTTGGACGAGGGCTCCACTTTCTTGAATAGCGACATCCGTGGAGGTCCATCAGGAAGCAGGCTGGTAGGCGTCATTTTTCGCATATTCCTCTGCCAGTCTACAGAATAAATTCCTATTCATTCGGAATTGATTTTCAAATTCTTTGTTGGAATAGTTCAACAAGACTGTAATTTCAAAAAACTCCTTTATAGGGTAGGGTGTAGCCTCGGTCTTGAAGGAGGTAACACTGATGGCCATTCTGCGCCTACACGTAATTCTCGAATGACTCATCGTGAAGAAAAACGATCCACATCCGAGCCTGATCGTGAGGAAAATTCGAAAAAGAAGAAATTGAATTCCGGAAGTGGCCCCTAGAGCCCCCCCCCCCCCCCCCCCCCCCCCCCGCCTCCCCTATGGCTTGGATGAGAAAATGGGTTATTATATAAATGAAACAAGACTTGGTGGTGAACATTTTAGGGTGTTCAAAACCAAAAAATTTTCATATTAAGGGGTTCAAAAAAAATTCCAAAACTTCAAAGTTGACAAAAAATTTCGAAAAACACCCCCTAGAGCCTCCCCTATGACATGGATCAGAAAAAAAGTTATATTGTGAATGAAAGAGAACTTGGTGGTGAACATTTCAGGATGGTCAAAACCCAAAAATTTTCATATTAAGGGGTTCAAAAAAAAATTCCAAATCGTCCAAGTTGACAAAAAAATTTGAAAAACATCCCCTAGAGCCTCCCCTATGGCTTGGATGAGAATATGGGTTATTATATAAATGAAACAAGACTCGGTGGTGAACATTTTAGGGTGTTCAAAACCCAAAAATTTTCGTATTAAGGGGTCCAAAAAAAATTCCAAAACTTCAAAGTTGACAAAAAATTTCGTAAAACACCCCCTAGAGGCTCCCCTATGGCTTGAATCGTCAACAGGGTCATCATATAAATGAAGGAGTACTCGATGGTGAACATTTTAGGATGGTCAAAACCCAAAAATTTTCATATTAAGGGGTTCAAAAAAAATTCTAAAACATCCAAGCGATTTTTTGAAAAAAATCAACAATTTTATTATAGATAGGTTTCTACGGGGAACATCGTACGATGAAATTTGAGATTTTGTCGTCTAGAGAGTATTTTACACGTGAAAATCAACCGATGGGTTAATTTTCATCGTTACAAGAGTTACGCGGAACTTTTTCGGCTGAACTTCTCTCACAATCTGGAATCAATGAAAATCACTGGTAGAGGTCGAAATCGCAACACAGGGAAATCAGTGAAAAAACACTGAAATTTCGGTGAATTGTCACCGATGTTCCAGTTACTTTTGTAGTGCCTCCTGCACGCCTAGCTCTTCTGCGCTAATATTCGGCTTCTTCGTTTTGGTGTCGATCAAGTATGCGCAGTTTTGACCTTTTAATTCTGCCACAACTTGTTTTCTCCATAGGAAATAGTCTGTGTTAGCCTCCAGTCGATAGTTCGGTGCTTCGAAGCGTGGCCGCTGAAAAATCAATGAAATTCACTGCTGAAGAACTAGTGAAATTCACTGAAATTTCGGTGATTTTTTTCACTGATTCCCCTATCTGCAATTTCAACTTTTTTCCAGTGATTTTCACTGATTCCAGATTGTGAGAGTTGAAAGCACTTCGCTCATAAACTCAAAACTATACTCTCTCAATCTGGAATCAGTGAAAATCACTGGGAAAAAGTCAGAATTGCAGCACAGGGAAATTAGTGAAAAAATCGGTGAAAATTTGGGGAATTTTCACTGATTTTCGAGTTATTTTTGTAACATTCACTGAACAATCGGTGAAATTCCGCTAAAATCGGTGAAAATTCTCCGGAATTTCAGTGATTTTTTTTCACTGATTCTCCTGTGCTGCAATTCTGATTTTTTTCCAGTGATTTTCACTGATTCCAGATTGAGAGAGTAGTCTTCGTCGCTGTCACTGCTACATTCTTGCGGTGGTGACGTTCTTTTTAAATAACGACAAAACTATAAATATTCTTGATACGGTACGATCGCGAAAATTTATTACAAAAAAATAGGATGCTAGTACGAGACGAAAAAATACGGTACGGTACTATACGCGATACGATTACAAACAATCACGGTACAATACGAGCGATACACTTTATTTCGAACAGTGCAGAAAATAGGTACAGGTACTTTACACTTTTGATTTCAACTCCAAGATGGTACATCAAGAACTCAAACTTACTCGAACCTTACGTTACGATTACACTTTCGACGAACTTTCGAGAAGGCCCCTCCTTCGGCTCTTGATCAAGCTCGAAGGTTCTCAACGCCTTTGGAAAGGTAAAGAGCGATCTCGAAAATTCTATAACGCGGAAACGAAAAAGAATCTTCTTCAACAATAGTGAAACTGATAACGAATTATAGGAAAAAATCTACGTAAATAAAATGCACTTTCTACGGTTACATTCGCTTAATCTGGAATCAGTGGAATCGCCGAAAAAAGTCAGAATTGCAGCACAGGGAAATCAGTGCAAAAATCAGTGAAATTTCGGTGAATTTTCACTGATTTTCCAGTTATTTTTGTATAGTTTACTGAAAAACAGCGAGATTCCCTGAAAAATCAGTGAAAATTCGCCGAAATTTCATTGATTTTCTCACTGATTTCCCTGTGCTGCAATTATGACTTTTCAGTGATTTTCACTGATTCCAGATTGAGAGAGTAGTCATTTATAAACCTTGACCATATTTTCACAATTAGAATCGGTGAAAATTACTGGAAGAAAAGTCAGAATTGCAACGCGAGCAAATCAGTGAAAAAAAATCACTAAAATTTTGGTGAAATTTTACCAATCTCCAAATTTTTTTTTGTAACATTTACTTACTGTAAAATCAGTGAAACTTCGCCGAAATTTCAGTGATTTTTCATTGAGTTGGCTTGCCTTGCTGCAATTCTGACTTACTTTCCAGTGCAATTTTCACTGATTCCAATAGAGAGAGTGGATAAAAGATTTATACAAATGAGATGGTGTATTAGAGCTCCCGAGCAAACCCAATATCAGTGTAATCATTTGGGTGGATAATGACGCCGAATAATTGAATTCTTTTTTAGGCGGTAAACAGTTGTGCCCCATTACTGGAAACACTGTTACTCTGCGCTAAAATATGCCCTAAGCGCCTACTTATACGATGACTTATGTCATTTCGTATCATTTTCAACACTCTCATCTCGTGACTGGACATTGTATCTGTCACGCGATGCGATGACTCAACGTTTTACGATTAGGTAAAATTACCATACGCGGCGAGATGAGATGACGAGACAACCTTACCTTCGCAGAAATGCATTACTTTTGCTCTCGTTTCCCTCCTCCCATTTTTTTTTCTGGTCACACGTGAAAAAAAGTTCATTGCAAAAATTATCCGGTCGTTTGATGAAAATTTCTCCGCTAAAAATTATACCCACATCGACGACGCGGCTCTGGTGGGCGACTGACCAAAGAGGGAGTAAGAGGGAGGGAGGGCAACGTAGCCGCGTATTATAATATGGGAAAAAGAACCCGACTAATAGATACGTGCTGCATACGTATTTGTATGTATATTTTACGCGCGCCCGGCGTAAGGATTATTACGAAAGATGGACCGTAAAAATGTTGTATAACCCGTTAATAAAAGTGAAAGTGTACCTATACTTGGAGTGTGTGTGTGTGTATGGCAGTGCCACTACTGCCTGGATGCTCGCTGCTCGTACAATAATAATAATAAACGGAGCGAGTGAACGAAACAGGTACGTCGAGGCGATTGCGTCGCGTCGCGTCCTTCCTAAGTTCCTACGGGGAATGAAAAATTTCGCGGATGGGGAATTGCGAGCACGTCTGTGGGGTCTTGGAGTGCAGCACTTGGAGGTCATCGTTTCGGTGAATTTTTTCCTCCGGGGTGTTTCCGTTTTTTTTTTCTTCACTATTGCCCTACTGCGATCCTCCTATTTCCCTACTTATTGGCGAGCTCTTCCTATGTGATTACGAATTCATGTAACGAGCTCGTCGATAGATGCGGATTCGCGAGAGCGAGAGTTTTAGAAGCTCCGATTACGATAGGCACAGGTATCGTCAAATCGGGTGCATCTTCGACATCGACATCGATGTTCATCAGTGTTAGCATGGGATCATTGTCCTCGATGTCGTCGTCGTCGCCGCCGCCGCCCCGCCGTTATCGGGGTGGCGGCGGCGAACTGGGACGTCGGCGTCTACGTTAAATTGAATTAAATTTATTTAAATTAATAAATAAACTTGAAAATTTGAATAATGGGATGACGGCTGCTTTGCCATTTATTTTCACCTTTATGTATTCGAGATGTTAGAGAGTGAGAGTTTAATTACGATGATTGGCAGAGAGCGAACGGCGGTTATATCTCTATCTACACATAAATCAATCGCGCCAGTTTTCAGGGTTCTCGATGGCATGGCCAAATCGCACCTTGCGTCGAATGCATCGGCTGTAGATCGCGTGCTCAGAGTTCCCCCGCTGACTGGTAGGCTTAAATTGCGTAATTCGTTTAGGATTTGATACTCGGGTATTTTTTTTTCTTCTTCTTCGTCGTTAATTGTTCCGGTATACTATAAGAAGTGTGATCTAATATGGATATTGTTTCATAATGTGCCGATGAACGGGCAAAATAATACATTTACGCTAAACAATTACGTAAAAAGAAGAATTAAAAGTAGGTACGAGCGACGCGGGTACGCGACATATTTATGTAATTGTTCTTTTGTCAAGGTTAACGCTAAAACAAAACAATAAGTAACGAAACGCGGAAGGGTGGTTATATGTGTACGTCAGTCGTTCACGTAGTTTCCAAAAATTAATATAAAATCATCCTGGAAATCCTCTGTAATAGAAGACGACTCGTCGTCGTATTGTCGACTGACTGATTGATTGATTGGCCATAGAGAAAAACCACCTGCTTGGAAATTCTCATTATTTGTCGGATAATTTTTTGCAAAATTATTAATCGAGACATTGTTTCGGAAAGGTGCTCCCCCTCCTCCTTCTCGGTAATGTGTCCAATCTTTGTAGTCGACAATGAGTAATTAAACCAAGATATGCGCGTATTAGAAAGATTTTTTTGTTGTCTAATGGAATACCCGGGTAGTGTGGGTATAAACGATGTTGTCGAATGTGTCGCGGAAATGACGTCTTTTCGATTTCGCGAATAGGAAAATAATTAATCGAAGGGTATACCTGACGCGGAAAAAATATCTTTACAAGTTTACATATTAATGAGCTTCCTACAAATCCGAAAATATCACTGAAATTTCGGCGATTTTCAACGATGTTTTAGTAACTTTGGCGATTTTTTTCGGTGTTTTTTTCATATTTTTTTTAAAACTGAAGTATCTGTGAAAAATCACCGAAATTCCAGTGAATTTTCTTTCACTGATTGCAAATAAGAGAGTCGAGCTTTCGTACAAATTTTTGTTGATTTCTTCAACACACTCACTTCTGGTTCTACGTTACCAACGCACAGTGGTAGTTTGCCCCAACAAGGCTCATGGTTCCGAGTGCTAATCTCGAGTTTCCTTTAAGACATTCGGATAATGATTTCATTTTGAGCGAATCATCAATTTTGGTGTTCTCATGGATGCTAGTCCTGAACACATCCCACCACTGATTCCACTCGTTAGCCAGCCCGTGGAAATATACCGGCTTCCACTCAAATTTTACATTCACGGATTCTTGGTGTGATTCTTTTTTGCCTGACAGTGGTAAATATGAAAATTTAGGAGGCGAAAATTCTGAAATTTGACGTACGGGGGTTTTTGATGGTGCTGAATTCATTTTTTTGGTCCATTTGACCCTAAAAGTAGAGGGGACTGAAGGGGTGAGGGGCAAAACTCAAAATTTTCAAATTTATTGTGTGGGGTATCAAAATGTATGTTTTTTGGCCTCCCGAATCCAAATATGGGGTTTATTTTTTCGAAAACCCAAAAGGGGCTGAGGGGGAGAGGCAAAACTCAAATTTTTCAAAAATTTATTGCATGTATGATATCAAAATAT
>FIZT01048791.1:0-13561 GCA_900065295.1 Paracoccus marginatus
AGTTATTTAGATTTTTCTATTTTTTCTCTTGATTTTTTCATTTTTTCTCTTAATTTTTGCTATTTTTCGATATTCAACCCCCTATAACTTTCCGTCTAGTTAACTTCAGGGGCTGAAATTTTGGCTGTGGTAGTCTTTTTTCATGCTCTATCCGCCCGCAAAAAAATTTTTTCGATTGACGTATAATACTTGGGGTAGGTCCCTTGTCAGTCACTTTACCTAAGCACATTTCAAAAGCCTCACCGAACCTATGTACCTAATGTACGTATGCTATGCTTATGTGTTACTGCAGCTAGTCAAAAGTGTTATATATGATTGGCGCCATACGATGATGAGAATTAAAAATTTTGGGCGTGTTTGCTTTTATCATTTGGTTGGCGGCGTTCTCATGTCTCATTTATTTTAACAACTTGCAACCTGCCTACTCCAGTTTTATTTCCCGCAGTATGCTGTACCGACACCGACACCAACACTAACACGTATATGTATCTACCATTCTCGCGGTGGAGCAGTCTGATGCCCGCGTACGTATGGTTTTTTTGGACATACCCGAGACGTACTAATACATTTTATTAATGTACATTCTAGTCTAAGCGTCGTCGCGTCATCCGCATGTCGATTGCGAAAAAATAAATGTGTAATCGATGTACCATTTAGCTACACAAAAATGTATCGATAACGGAGCGCTACAGGTTGTAATTACACAAGAGCTTATGTGCCTGCCTACGTACGTACGTATTGACTGCAGCATCGATATTATATGAAAAGAGGGGGCACGTAGAGCTCAATTATTATATTTTGGTGTTGCAATTATTTTTGGTCTGCTGAACACAAATCTCAACAAGTAATAAAGTTCTAAAATATTATGTAGTCCAACATGGTATAGATTTTTCTTCAATACATGCAAGTATCGGGACACACAGATACCGCCAAAAGTGGCCTGAAAAATTTATATATCTACGTAGTTATTTCGAGCTCTCGAACGATATGTGGGCGGGGGAGTTGTATATTATTAATGGCATTTGCACAGCACTCGTGCTGTACGACGCGACGCGACGTACGTAGACGTACCTAAACCTATACGTACGTACATAAAATTTCGCCACAAAATGTAAGAATTTATTGGCTGCGGACGCGAGTCTATAATATGGTAATAGCAAGAAAGGCGCGCGAAAGCGACCGTATTCATAATATACTAAGCAAAAGTTGGGAAAATCTGAGTAGAAATATGACACGTATCAATTACATCGGACGATAGGGAGAGCTGTGCGGTGGCCAGAGTGTGCATATAAAATTCATGAGCACCCACCGCCGCTGTAGGAAGCCCGAGCACAAATCGTTACAACTTACAAATATATGTCGTCTGTTTAATCGCACGAAATGTTAAATAATTCACGATACACGTCCGACTGATCGATAATACATGTTAATTCGAAAAACAGTACTGGTACCTACGGCCAACGTTTCGTTCGGTGTAGGTTTTTGTTATAGAGAGCCATTGTTAGTCTTACGGATTGCAGAATGTATAGAGTGAGAGAGAGACAGAGACGAGAAGCTGCGGTAGATGTAGCAACAATGACACGTAGGTATCTATATTGAGAGAAGAATCGCGTCAAGATGCGAAGGCCTGTGATGGGCGCGCGTGAGACGCTGACACATAGATATTCGCATGTCCATATTCTATATGTATACCGGTATAATACACCTAAAAGCTGGGTGCGTTCGTTGGCGAAGTGAAATGCCTATAGGATGAAACAGAGGGGACATCGTGTACATGTACGATAGTAGGACATGAGCCAAGAACAAATTACGCTCGGATGCATAGCAACTTACACACATACGCAGGAGGCATCTAATCTATACGATCGAGTGAGGAGTGGAGGGTGCCCATGATGAAGACGCCGGAATATCTACCTATAGGTAACTGCAGTTTGCAGTACTCGGTAACGGGATGCGGATAATGTCATCGCATGGATGAAGTTGTCGCCACTGCTGCTGCTGCTGCTGCTGCGTTGCAATGTACTTATTAATCATTAGACTAGAGCCTATGCATAATACGCACGAGACACCGCGTAAGTCCATGAACTGAAACAACAACACACGTAGCATGTAATTGTGAAAAACATGGGCGTGTAACTGATCCAGTCGATGGTCGCAGCGGTATTTAAAATCGAATCGTATTCGGTTGGCTCTGCGCGACGCGACAGTCGCCATTTTTATTTTATCGTCGAGCGTGATAAATTCACGTGTTCGTGGAACGACAACCCAAGCAATACGACACCAATAGGACCCGATGTAAATCGAACACCGAGCACGACTGGTCTTTACTAAAACACTGGCGAATCTTGAAATCTATACCTATGTATGGTACGTAGTCGTATACTTACTCGGAGCAGCTCTGAGCTCGCGCAGATTCATGCCTTGTCTATAAACAAGACGTCGTAACGATATCGATAAATCATGGAAGAGTTAGCTCGTACCTAGTAATTTCATCTCGCGTATAACCATAGCCGGTATTTTATCATCCTACTGAGCGCCGCCAGCCAGCTTCAACCTAGTTATGGAACCACCTAGAGAAGCAGGTGACAGATCGTACGCGATATAGCTCGCGCACTACTCCAAACGATGAGATAAGCTTGCTCAGTCGAACGTACGCGCTTGTGTGTTGAAAAAATTTCCGACGTTTTGAATTTTTTTTTTTTTTCATATAAAAGCGAAGTGACAAAATAATTTATTCACGAAGACACGTATCTGTGTACCTACATGTCTTACGCATGGACGTCGATTGCGTCAATATCCAATACCATAACGTAATTAACTAATGAACTGGGCGCCCGCGCTCGACGACCGCCGCCGATCCTGGCACGATATTCGTAACGTTATCCTAACTCGATCACGAATCCAACTCCGAGCACGATGTTTGAAAAAAATCAGATTTTGCTCCCTTTTGCGCAACTGTAGATACCTTGTACGTGTATCTCAGTTCACGAAAATTCAATATACCTACTCGTATACTATACGTATAGAGATACCATACCGGTATACGTATAGCTTGTACGTTCGTTGTCATTGAATTGAACGTTGCGAATTGGGATTAGGATTTATATAGATTTAGACGTTACCTATATAATATATTTTAACGGCCCGAGACAAGATAAGAAATCGGAATGAAGACAGCCGGAAAATACACGCAGTACGGCGCTATATCGCACAGCTATCGTGTTATGCAAAATTCTTGTTAGCTTGTTATTGTTCTGCGGTATATTTTGTGAAAGTCTTGATGCGGAATGGTGATAAAAAGTTGAAAACTTTAAAACGCTATGTTGCGTTTGTACAGCTCAGCTCTGCTACCAAGCATATTTCAGGTCATTTTACCGCATTTACCAAGTATATGGACTCAGACTGGGCCTTTGTTGCCATGGATTTCAAACTGCATTTTCAATTTATATTATACCGACGCTACTGATGAGCGCCGTGGAAGTGGCGTCTGATCGAACGGAGCGATTATGCCAAGTAATACCTATAATACAATGATGGGAGAATTATTGCTCCGCGTAGGTACGAGCTTCCCTTTCGATTTCACACCGCGATGATGAGATCGTGCTCTTATCGAAAATCGGAGCCGGTTTCCTGGCTGTTGTATCGGCAGGTAATATTGAGAAATTATTTTGAAAATCGAGCGACTCAGAAAGGTGAAGATTTTTTAGATTTTCAAAAAACTCGATTATTGTGAAAACAAATTGGAGAAAAAATGAATTCTGTATTGTGAACGGTCCAGAAAAATATATTTTTAATAAATGATCGAAATTTTCAGTCCTTCTCTCCACTATCTGACTGATAGAAGTTACGTGAGAATTTCAGTAGTGAATACACTTTTGAAAAAAAACTGGCCTTGGAATTTCAATTTTCCCTCATTTCCCCACAAATGGTTGAAATATTTCTTCAAATGTCAATTTTTATTAGGGGAAAAAATTAAAACAAACTTCAAAATTGTTTGTGGAAAAAAAAACAACAAAATCAGAAAAACTTGAACATTTTTTTAAAATAACAATAATTTTTGATTTAAAAAGAAAGAAAGAAAAACAAAAATAATGACAATTTTTCTTGACATCAATTAAAGAGTTAGGTAGGTCTAGGTACCTTGTACTGAAAATGAGAACAAAAATCGCAAAAAAATGAACGCATTTCGGTAAAAATGAAGTGAGGAGTGGGAGAATACTTGCGTTACAGACCCTTACAATGCAGGGGAAGATTCTAATCAAGTGGCTAAAAATTGTATAATTTTTTTCAGGAGGATAATTTTTCATTATCTATTAGGTATAGAAACTTAGAGAGCCCCTAACGTTGCTTCCAACAATCGGGTAATTCTGCATAAAATAAACAAAGACTATTTTGAGTATGGTTCGAGGATTAAAATTTGGCAATCAAGTACAATTTCTGTCGATATTTTCCAGTAGTTTTTTCACCCATTTACGTTTTGGTCGGGAGGTCCCTTTCCTCATGCACCCTCACATATGTGTGCTCAAACTTGCAAAGGCTATTTAAAAAAAAAAAAAAAACTCATCCAATTGAGCTTTTTTGCGAAAAATGATGCCAACTACCAGAGGAACTTTTTTGAATTTCGAACGTCCCTCTAGTGCCTGTTAAATACGAGAAATTTTTTTTTTTGATCCATAAAAATAGGAAAAGGAGTGAGAAATGGATTTCTTACATTTTCAAAAGTCTTCCAACCATATGAAAAATTCCATTTAAAAAAATCTGGAAAAGGTTAGCATTGTACCAGAATGGTCATTAGAAACTTTAAAATGCCCATTCGACCTTGAAAAAAATTTTGAGATTTTTTTTCAGAGAGTCGAAGGACGCATACTGCCCCCCCCCCCCCCCAAAAAAAAAAAAAAAAAAAAAAACTTCGCACGAAAATTAAGGTTTTACATTCCTAGAAGGAGTTGGGAGAGAAATAGCGAGCTGAAAATTCTGCCACGAGCGTTTTAGGTAGACCATTTGAATGAACTTCTATTGTAGAAAAATTCAGAATTTCAATTGGGCTACCCTTTAAGGCGTTTTTTCGCTCAAAAAATCGTTTTTTTTCATATCAAAATTTTTAATCAAAATATTTTTTTATTACTTACAGTACTTAAGTCTTCAAAATGACCCCTGCATATTTCATGTTAAAACTGCCATAAAAAGTGAATTTAAAATAATTGTGATTTTGATTTTTCCAGTGTATGGCTAATGTTTGTCCTTTATCATTGTCTATACACATTATCTTTCCCTACTCGCCCTACTCTCGTGCACCTCTGAAGACAAAAAAACAAAACAAAACAAAAAACGATTTGCATAAAAAATGATTGATTTTTCTCGTTTTTGTCGTTTATGGTTCATAAATCAACGTTTAGTTTGCTTGAAGAAAAAATGAATCCAAACAGTGTGTAGCTTACCTCAGCCCATCTCATATGTACGCTCTGTGGTAGGTCTCGCCATTGGTAAAAAAGTACGCTCAAGGTGATGCAAAATTATCACGCGTACGGGTACCATAACGCATTTTAAGTGCACACGAGCATAGGATATTTCAATTTGAAGACATTCATTGGAAAGTAAATAAGGTAAACATGGGTACTCTTCGATGTGTACCTATGTATGTCTATGGATTGTATAGGTATAAGGTACCACCGGCACTACGAACGGTGTGCGGCGCATGACAGATACACATGTAGATACCTATAGCATTTATGTGCGTATATAGTCGAGTTAATGAGCCTAACAAGAATTCTACTAAGTGGATATAATTCACGATGATTGATACGTTTAAAAATGATTAATTATATACCGCTTTGGAATCATCCCTTTTTAACAACTATTCAACGATAACAAGTTTTTAATTCGTTTGTACTACTAAAACAAATATTATTATATCTACTTGCTTGTGAACGATATATTATTTTCAATATTTATCCGCGCGTGTGTTGAAAAATCACTATGGAATAGATATAGGTTATATTTTCTACCTTTTGAAAAAGTATACAATACATAAGTGTATACGTATGGATATAATTATTTGAGACGATTTTCAAATTGAAACAAATCGACGTGTGGACTGAGGATCGAAAAGAGGTGGGTGTTATACACGAACGTGTATATTATCGTAATCAAATTTGTATAGGTACCTAAAATCCTATTGCCATCCAAGTCGAACATTCGCGTTATATTGGGGCAGACGATGGATTTTTCGAAACATAAACTTTATATTATAGGTAGCGTTTATGCTCCCTGTTTATTGGAAATAAAACTGAAATATGCATGCGACCGTATGTTGTACATGTTTAGCTAAGTTAATCAATACTTTTAACGTCGTCCTCTGTTTGTTTTTATTTCCTGGTAACTGCGGTATATAGGTATAGGAAAGGTTTTACCTTCATGTACGACTATCTTGGTGATGGTTTTTCGGCCACGAGAACCACCTCGCGTCGTATCGTGATGTCGTGTCCATGTGTGATGGATCGATGCATCATCGTTGCTACATTTCTTCTTTTTTTTTCACCAACGAGTCAATTGAAAAATTATAAGGGTATACGAACGGTGTATATGTATGCCGATTTGTGATAGAATAATGGCTCAATTTTTGTGGGTATTATGTGAGGGTAATGTGGCGTGATCGTTTTTCATTTTTTCACTTCTGTGTATGAGCGAATGAAACGCGAATTGTTTTCGTGAAAATTATCATCAGTTGCGATTGCGTGATGAATGGTGAATTTGTGCATGAGATTTGTTGGAAATTAATTTATCGAGAGATGATCTCTCCTCTGATCCTCCAAATACCTACTCGAGTATCTACGTATATGTCGTGCTTGAAAAATTCTACTTGGAAAATTTTCAACACACCGTTAACAGATCAAATGGTCATCTGTGCACGAATTAAAAGCCTATACCTCGGATAAATGCGACGCTATCTGTATACGTACCTATAATATAATTATCATTGAACTAGCAATGAGTGAAAAAACCCAGATAAAGCACCCAGGCTATATTTTAATCGATGGCAGACATCAGCTGGTTAGACGAAAGTGCCTCGACAGTATTGTTCGATTTTAAACTAGTAAAAAATCTATTAAAGTCCATTGTAAGTGTTGGTTTATACTTATTGCTACAGAATGCAATCGCGATACAAAGATTATCTTTTTCACGGTTTGATTTCATGCTTATGTATATGTACGTGGTATTTTAATAAAGAGATAGAGGAAGGCAAAAAAACCACTATTTTTATACGATCACTTTCACCAAAGTTTGTACAATAATATATTTTTCTCTATAATTCTGTCTTCATACACCCGTGTAGGATTTAGAGGGTTGAAAATTTCACGAAAATGTACCCTTTCATTGTATAGGTAAATAACAGAAGAACGTATGTTTGAATTCACATTAGGTAAGTATTTGAAATAAAGTGGGAGTTTCTTCCGGTTGTGTAATAGGGTCTGCTTAATCTTTTATTAATTCACATTCATACGAGTATACGATGTTACCAATAGTTATTGCATTTTTTTTTTCACTACAATTCGTGTATGGCATAAAGGTTGGTCATATGCGTATAGAGGAAAGTTGTCTGTGACAAGAGTCTCGGGAAGTTGAACCGAAAACCGAATTGCCGTTATGTGTGATCGAAAAATGGCAGCTGAATTGGAATTTTTTTCAGTCCTACGGAAAAGGGTCAACGAATAATACCAGTGTTTCGTCTGTTTATTCTTTTATTTTAAAATTAACCATGTATGAAGTTGGCTCGCGTAGGGTTGGTTGCGGTTTTATAAATACATAATATTTTTTGATGTGGCGAGAACGACGATGAATTGTTTTGCTAGGCACTTATATGTGTGACCCAATGGTGGGGTTTTCAGGAATTGCTGGGTGGTATTTTTGTGTTTCAGTAGGTGGAAAAAATTGGGAAGTATTTGGACTTGAATTATTTCAAAATTTTGGGGCTATGAAGGATTCGATGAGAAACATTTATTCGTAATCAGCTCTCTCAAAAAACATGAGAATTAAAATTACAAAATAATGTATTATCCTCTTTTCTCAATTTATTTTTTTTAAATCATATTTTGAAGGCGGGTAGGTATGAGTGGAGAGATTGTAAGTATGATCAAAAAACAATCAAAAATAAACTCAGCAATATCGAAAAAGTTTACAAATTAAATGATATGCCATTGGTATCATATACCTAGTTGTTTTCAATTTCGAATAATATTAAGGACCTCTGTGTCTTGTCCTATAGAGGTATCCAGAATTGAGATTCTGTTTTGAAAATTTATGGGTTAAAAACAGCGTATCTACCTATGAGAAAGATTATTCATAGATGTATTTTTTTCAGATTTCCAAGGGGCTAATTTCAGTTAATTTTACTGAAATTTCGGGGCTTTTTACAGATAGGTAGGTATGTGGGTGACTTTTCACTGATTTTTTCAGTAAATTTTTTCACTGATTGGCTCCTGTGCTGCAATTCTGACTGAAGACCAGTGATTTTTCACTGATTGTAAATGAGAGAGTAGAGCTTTCGTATAAAAGTTCAACTTTGAGCTTTTGAAATTTTGACCATTGATTTCGACTTGCTTTCAGATTCTCTACAAAACAAGGCAAACAGACTTACATTAAAATAAACCATCTCGAGATACGAGTCTTCAATCTCGATCAATTTGAAAAAAAAAGGTCACAATTGTGTTAATAAAGCCTACCTCTTTACCCCAGGCATACACAAATTGGGCACATAATTAGAAACCAGGAAGCCTACCTGAGGAGGGAGGTTGTTATTTGGTGCAGACAAATTGGATACACAGTGCAAGTCATTAATCATACATGTGGTTTTCAACCAATTTCAATTGCCGTTAAAAAATTTGGGAAGTTTTTCATTTCAGTGCTATTATTATGTTCATATGGGATTATTCATACACCAATTCCTACGCAGATTTCGAAAAAAATGGCTGGATTTTTCAACAGCTATAGTAATATTAAACAATTTTTGAATTTAAAAAAAAAAATTCGAAAAAATTCTTAATCAGGGAATAGGAATTGGCGATGAAAGATCAGATTGTCATCGATTGTGAAAATACCTGAAAGTCACAATCGTTCGCCTCATTCTCAAAAATATATTGAAAGTTCAACGATTCATGCATCAGTTGAATGAAGAAGAGTAGAGGAATCGGTGATGTTGCCTCCTAAAAATTTTTGGGATGCTCATCATATCATTATATCATTAATCATTATTATCAATTATCATCTCACCTCCAAAATTTCAAATGAGAAGGAACCCATTTGGGAAACTCTATTGCATGCTATTTCATATCTACACTAAGGCCTAGAGTGAGCTGAATAATTTATGGTATGATCTGAATTAACATCTTTTAATTTTTTTTCTTGCCTTTGGAGCATCCGCTTCCTAAAAACAAAGCTATCAGGCAGGTATCAAAATTAGGATTATTGGAGTGGAGCAAAATCTCAAAATTTCCAACTTGTTTTGAAAAATTACCAACAACAACTCAGAATCCTCAATTTTTATTGCTTTGAAACTAAAATTTTCTCACTCGGCAAATTTCCAATCGAAATGAAAAATTTTCAAATATCTATCGGGATCAGTAGGCTGCTTTTTTGCCCCTTGTTCGATCCGACTCGGCTATCGTCTTGCAAAACATTTTGTTGACTTCATAACAATCTTCACATAATTTTTTGAAATTCAAACCAATAAATCTAAATCATGATCGAAAAACTTTCCAACGGATGTTATGTTTTTGTCGAACAGAAATAACCTGGTTTGCAACAACTGAAATTTTTTCAGCTGAAAATTGAGGAAAATTAGAAGTATAGTATATTAGAACATTGTTTTAGGTCATCAGGTGTTTTTTTCACTTGTGGAAACACATAGGATCTACTTTGCAGTGAAACAACAAAACATGAATTGTGAATGGAAAGTGACAAATTTAGGTACCTGAAGAAGGGGCGGGGTGATGCATACAATCTCCTAAATAAAGGATAGTAAAATATGAAACAATTAAAATTAATTTCCAAAATTCATGCGACACAGAAACTGTTTTCTGCTGTCTGCTCCCAGAATCGTCAAAATCTTGACCATAATAATCGCAATATCGAATTCCCAATTTGAATTTCAATCAATTAGCCTTCGTGCCGAGCACAGAATTGTATAGTGAAACACTGTAGGCATAAAAATAATCGGTGTGTGCTTCTCTGTGGTCTAGCATACAGGGTGTTGGAGAGACACAGCGTGACGAGCTTTTTGGCTCCCATGCTGATTATCTCGATATCCCGCTGGTATCGTTTATACTTCTTAATTAGGTGTTGAATCTTTCACCTGACGTTATTTTAAATCGTCTATTTAGCACAGCGGGGGTGGTTGGGTATGATTTTTCTGTAAATTTTGCAATATTTGAGAATCGCTTCATCGAAGATATTTTGTAAAGCATTGTAGAAATCGATGCAAACATATCGTGGAAGGAATTTGAGCCTAGAGTATCGGTGATAACAGAATATCCAATGTGTTTCCTGTTGTTCGCGTATGTTTTTGTTGCACGCGAGTGAGTTAATGAATGAATGAATGATGCGAGGAGATTTGTCAGACGATATAAGGACATAAGATTTGAAAAGAATAGTATTTATTGTCAAGTAAGTATAAAAAAATATCAAATTACCTGCGAATAGTTGAGAGATGTTGTGAACTCTTGTTAGGTCATGTATCCAAGCAATATCCGTTTATAACACTCGTTGCACATAAATTTGAACTTTTAAAATATTTAACTTTGAGATTGATTGTGGTAAAAGAAGCAAATTAAATGAAATTAACTAAACGACGCTAGATACCATAGGTAATGTCTTGAACGAGCTTGGAAAATTTGCTCGTCGTAAATAACCAATAAAACAAAATTGATAATACAAAGAAAAAAACAAAAACAAAAAACGAATCAAAAACTACACTCTGTTATCGTACATGTAAACCAATTTGATAACTTTTATTAGATTATTTATCCCGAAAACTCGCACTGTTTTGCCGATAAAACGCCGTAAAAAGCCGCAAATGACGCCGGCGCATATTCCATTAATCGCGACGATCGCAGATGAATTTACACATTTACAAAATTTCCGTATTAAATTGTATGCCTCGGCGATTGAGAAAATTCCAAAATTTTACCGCGGGTTAAATTTCCGTTTCGGGGGGTTCAAAAAAACAATAACAACAACAAAAACGTTATCGCCCGCGACCATTCGCCGAAGCCAACCGCATACACGTAACAATCATATACTAAAAGCAGATCGCGCTTCGCGGCATAGCGTGTGCAGAGCGAAGAGAGCAGCGGTTGCGGGGGCACTCGTCCGTCGTCCCCTCGCCAGTACAGGTTCTCATGCTCATAACGAATTCAAGTAATGGTGTTTCCAACCTTCTATGTAGTTGCAACACGCCTTCGTGCCGTTCTCCGTATCGAATACGATTATTGGTCGACTTGGAAGGATGTGCCGAAACAATAACTCCTCCTTTTTTTCCTCTGCCGACAACGTGTACTCCATGTTAAACGCCGCGATGTGCCGCTTTTTTCCAATACTCCGACCGGGTCCCCCTTTCTTTTCCTCTCCGTCTGTCTAAGATTTCCAACGACAAGGATGACGCGGGGAAAACTCACTTCAGCCGGTGCATTTTGCAGTCTTTCTGCGTTTGCGAGGCGCGATCCGCGCGTGCAGTGCTCGTGTGCCTCGACTGCTGAAAGCGAAATTCAAAGCTGGGTTTCTTCGATTCTTGTATTAGAATGATGCTTTGATGTTAATGAAGGCGGAAAATTTGGATAGAAGTTGACTGCGATGAAGGGATTAAAATGAGTGTCTTATGTGAAGACGCTTCCTTCAGCATACATCATTCATCATCCCAGTTTTTCCTGTACCGGTAATCCTTTTATGTCCACATCAAAATCAATTATTATTCCTATGGGAACAAGAACAAGAGAACAAGATTAGTAATTGTCTAATTGATATAAAATTTCTGCCGAAAAAAAGAGTTCTGCTGAAAAAAAAATAATAAAAAAAAAATGGCGGATTTGTGCTAAACAGCATAATATGTAAGTCACTTCATTAAAGGGGCACATGTCGTGTACCACATACTTATAATCGTGCCTTTTCACTATAATTTACAACTAGGTAGCTGATACGTGAATGGTCAGTTGTAGATATGTAATAGTGTTGAGCTGAAATGTGTATGCAGCAGAAAAAAAAATGGACGAAGAGATATTTTTAAAAGATCACAAAAAGACCGGGGTTTAATTCAAAGAGTTAAAGTGCTATTGTCACGAATCTACTCTGTTTAATAAATTCAACATGGCTCGGCGCTGTTTGGCGGGTCATTTTTTTTTCAACCAACGCACACACCTAAATGAAGAGGGTGAAAGAAGGGTGCGAAAATAATGCAGCGCACCGCGTATAACATGAGCTTTTATATAAGTATTGTAGCCTATGTGCAGCGAGATTTCGTGAGTTGGCCAAATAAAAATGGCTGCTTCTTGAGCCTCGTTTCGGTCTCTTGTCACGTGTCGATTGTTGATTGCCTGTTTTGCATTTGTGAACTTTTGGTATTGGGCCGAAAGGTTCTTCATATTAAAAATACGTGAATCATAAAAATTGAAGAATTTTTTGCACTTCCCTGCTCCTCTTCTCAGCCAAAGTTGGGCTTCGGAAACATATCATTTTCAGTAATAACAAAAAAAAAAAAAAACCGTTGAAAAATACCTATAACTTCAAAATGAAAATTTTTATTTGAAAAAATTCATGAAAAAATACTTACCTACTTACTTAGTTGAAACGACCGAAACCTGACCTTGGGTTCTTTGATGAGCTCAAAAAAACTTTATGAGTGCCCCTCAGTGATCTAATGATAGAATCACCGCCATTTTCTCCCTATAGCACTTCAGAGGGCTGAAAAATGGTTTTTGCAGTTTTCCTAGAAGAATTATGATAGGCTCATATCACCCTCAACATTTTTTCTATAGCTTCAAATATTTTATGATATCTAATTTTCATATGAGAGTAACTCAAGGTATGGTATGAAAAAAATGATCAATTCAAAATCATCGGCACCGGAAACGTTTCAAACAATATGCCACATTACTTAGTTCTTTATTTTTTTTTTCTCAATTTTGACTAAAATTGAGCACCCTAGGGATATCAAAATCCTATGTCAGAATTCCAAAAATTCCACCACTAAGATGGCACAATAGCCTGTCTCTTTCGTAGTTGGCCATCTCTTCTTCAAATGGCTCTTTCTGCATGGAACCAGTGGCGAAGGCAAGGGGGCTATGGGGCTAAAGCCCTCCCCAGACCTACAAAGTACTATAGGCGAAAACCATCTAAATGGATTGGCGATGCAAATAAGCAGAAAATATACTTTTTTAAAGCCAAAATGTCACAATTTTTTTCAAAATTCTCTCGAAATTTTTTGCCCTAGCTTCGCTCGAGCCATATCATTTTCAGATCATTATTTTGGCAAGAAAAAAAATTATTCGGCATTTTTGCGTCGAATTCCTCCCCC
>FIZT01048792.1:0-10327 GCA_900065295.1 Paracoccus marginatus
GCTTAAATTTGAGTTGTAGGGTTTTCTACAAAGAAAAAAGCAAAAGCAAAAGCAGGAAAAAACCAAAAGCAAAACGTTTGAAAAACCAAAATCAGAACGTTTGGAAAACCAAAAGCAAAAGCAAAATTCGTTTTGCTTCCAATGACTGACGCTCAAAGGTCAATATTTTCTACCCCCTCCCCTGAGGGGGGTGGACAAAATTTTTTGGCATTTTCACAAAAAATAGTCACAGTGCAGGTGTACTCGTAAAAATTTTTTCACATTTGTTTTCACATTTTTTGTTGTGGGAGGGGGGAAAGGGGTTGAAAATTTCAAAAATTCGTAGGAAAAAAATGGAGGGTAGTCATGACTGGAATTACTCTTTAAAATTCAGTCATACACTTGAGTAAAACATCATACTTTTTCAGACCCCATATGAAGGTGGAACGTGGTCAAAAAAAAAATAAAAACTTGTCGTTTTTTTCGTCATATTCCGGAAAAAATTGGAATTTTGGCCAATGCATGCACGTGGAAACACTTCAAATGATAATTTTCGACCCTCGAACCTTAAAAGGGTGGCAATTGGCATCGCGAAGCTATTGACTCTGCTGTAACGCCACTTCCGAGCGAGTATTCACTTTTCCCACGGGTACTCGTGGAAGTGAGCCGTACACTGACGCGCCATTCCGTTCGTCACTGGATTTCAAAAACTTTAGGTAATATTGAATTCGAATGGATTTTTGGGGGCTGCCAGACTTGGATTTTCGAAAATATATTTTACCGAGAAAAATCCAAAGAAGCACAATTTTTGGTGACATTTCATCGGAAGCTGAATGACTTTACAGCCCCCCCCCCTCCCACATATTACAATTTCGGAGGAATAAAAAACTATATAAATCAACCAAGAAGAGAAACTTATTTTTTGGTAGACGGGGAACACATTTTTGAGATTTTCGAATTAAAATCAAGCCACGATATCCAAATTTGTCTCTTCTGACACCAAAATTTTGCGACTTGCACTAAATGAGAACGATTAACAATGGTACGAGATACGCAGGGAAGATCAAAGACGCAGGAAAAGTAAATCATCCTTCCTAGTTCCTCTACAACAGTCTACTCACACATTCGACAGAAAAACAAGAAACAGAAATCCTTCACCGTCGAAGCTCGGCGAGAACAAAAAACACAACAAAAACAACAACATCGACGACGATAAAAAGCAGAATGCGAAAAGGTAATTTCGCCATAAAAAAAAAAAAAAAAGAAGAAAACAGCAAAAAGAAAAATGATTTCGAGCGAAACAGCACGAGCGAATGAACGGCCCGTACCATCCGCTTACGGTATACTACTAAACGAGCGGTAGTTGATTTTACGAAGCGAAGCACTTAAAAAAGTAAAAAAGACGATTAAAGTTAGTAAATAGAAGAGCCATAGCCAGAGACGGAAACGCAGGGACGCGCAGCAATCGTGAGGAGGAAAAAAAAGTTAGCCTATTGTAGAAAGAACGAAAAGATTAAACTTTGCCAGAAGACCAACAACAACGTTCTAATATACAACAATAAAAAGCGAAAAAAAGAAAGACAGCCGGAGCCGAGCAGCGAAATACTACGAAATCGAAAACGATGAATTTTTTTTACAGCCTTGTGTTGCTCCTCTGTACATATATACTCGTACAATACGTAGCGCAAGTACAAACGATTCGCGCAGCCAAGTAGGGCGCGGAAGAGGGGCACGAGATAAAAATTAAATAAGAATGATTTCCATGCGATGCGAGAAGGGTTTTGTGCTGATAAAAAAGACGTCGCAGTTGCCTTCCCTCCGTTTTCTTCATCACTCAGTTTTTTTTTGCGTACGCTCGTAATACGCCCTCGTCTGCACCCCGGAGTGATTTTTCGTGCATTCGAGGACGATGCTGCGATGTTTGTCATTATGTAAAAGGCTTCTCTATCTATATCGAGCAACGATTAAGCGTCTTTTTCTAATCAAGCTTAATTGGTTTTTGAAGACTGGTGGCATGGCGGTTGTATAGCATCAAGTACATAGTATGCGGGGTACCCCTTTCTTTTTCTTTTTCTGGGGCTGTTGCTGTGTGCTGCCATGGGTCGCGTCTCGACCATACAGGGCGTGTTTATTGACGCGTGTCTAATACCTACACGAAGCTTTGGATATTTCCTTCTCTTTTCTCGTGTGTGTATGTGGGGGGGGGGGGGGGGGGGGGGGGGCGAGGTGGGGGTGCTGCGATGAACTTTTTCGAAACCAGCAGCGAGCGTACTGATTGTCTCATCTGGGTATGAATAAGAAGTCTTGAAAATACAAATGCCTCCTTGATTGCTTTATTGAAGGGTATGTTCTTTGATTTAACTCTTAAGAAGACCCCTCTATTAGGTACAGTTTCACGAAGGGATGATCTCGCGATAATACATAAAATTGATTAAAACAAGATCAGATCAATTTAATCAAATAATTAGGTGTTTAGATCATTCGAAAGGAGCAATAACGACCCGATGAGAGCATTAAAATTAAAAAAAAAAATATAATGATAATAAAAAAAAGTGAAAACATAATTTCAAAAAATTACTCCCCCGTATTGTTGAAAAGTCGTCATTTATTAGACGAGAAATTTATTAGAATTATCTCTTTACGCGAGTCGTAGGCATATATACGTACGTATACTCGTATATAAAAAGCGACGACAAGCGAAAGAGAAGGAAGAGTGACGCTCGAGTTTATCAGTATAAAGTAACATCTGCTGTTTTAGTTAATTAACTAATAGATACAATATTATTACTGTTATTATTGTTAAAACGAAGCTCGTTCGCGCGCGGACCCATTAGTACGAGGCTCGCGAGTCAGCTCTCGAGTAGGTACCTTGTGTATACCTACTAGGTGCTACGATTCGAGAGAGGAGGACGCGACTCGACTCGAAGAGACGCGCAGAGAAAGGCTTTAATATTAGCGAGAAAGAGAAAAGCTGTAAGCCTAATAGTTACTTCCAAGCTATTAGCGCTAATTGACGAATATGGTCCTCCCGCAGGGATATTTTATAGCGTCTATTTCGTCCTGTGTTATATACAGGTTAGAATGTATTATCATCGCATAACCGGAGTTAATGCGAACGATGTACGGCGCTACCTTTACCCTCAGCCCCGCCATTCTACTTTGCCACACACACACAAAACCTCTCTAGCATAAACTGTAGGCAGATCGTATATGGTACTATTAACTGTATAAAGGATTGCGTGATGTTTAAAATTTACGTAGGTAATATACGAACGTAGCGTAGAGGTACGCAGGACGCGCGCAAAACGAGGCGTTTATTTCGGTGGGTATCATCGGCGTTGTTTTAATTTTCCATCGTTTATGGTAAACGTGGTAGAAAGAGTGAGCGCCCGCGAAGGCAGTCACAGAGATGAAAATAAGGTATAAGTACGCGGTGTGGTTTCATCGTATACCGACGTAATAGAGGGATTATATGCATGTAATGTGTGCGAGTTAAACGCATGGGTGACTCGCGGTGATGATGTTTTTATACGCGGTATTATGCTTATACGAAGATGTCGCGCAGATCTCTATGGTTTTATGCTCGAAAAATTCGTCTAAATGAAGGGATTTGCCAGGAACGGGCGGGGGAGTGACGAAATTTGAATTTTAGGCATCGTTTTTTCCAACGAACTCAGAATATTGGTATACGAGTATTCAATTTTTTTTTCTCGCAAAAATTCAACCAGTTGAAAAATATAATTTTTTATTAGATATTTGCAATTTCAATTTTTTTGAAAAATTGCAAAAAATTGGCTTTTTGAAATATGGCAAAAAAATGATTATTTTGAAAAATTGCAAAAAATTGTTTTTTTTAAATTGCAAAAAATTGGCTTTTTTGAAATATTGCAAAAAATTGTTTTTTTTTAAATTGCAAAAAATTGGTTTTTTTTAAAAATTGCAAAAATTGACTTTTTTGAAATATTGCAAAAAATGATTATTTTGAAAAATTGCAAAAAATTGTTTTTTTTTTGAAAAATTGCAAAAAATTAATTTTTTATCAAAAGCATCGAAAACAAATTATTTGAAAATATGTTGTCAGGTAAAGTAAATTGTGCCATAGAAGTTTTAAAGGCGTAAAGTTGATGGAACGTTGTCAAAAAAACATCATCAAGCTGACCGCGATCGTCGTATTGAGCCCACACAGATACGTCACATTTTCCACGACGCTCTCGTGGGAATTACCCATGGCGAACACAGACCTACATTTTTCATGAATAGAGAGGCGGAAAAATTCGCTCCAATTTCGCTCAAATTCCAGAAAATTTTCAGTTCCATTCGACCTGAGGGGACTAATTCACAGCCTCTCAAAGTATATTAAGGTCTCACTCAAAAAAATACAATTTTCCTAGGCCTCAGCTGGTGTCAGGAGAGATTAATATTTTGTTTGAGCTGCTTTCCCATTTCACCCGTAAGCAATTGTTAGAGTTTCAGCGAAATCAAAGTAATTCCTTGCCTATTCATTTTCCATAAAAAAGTAGGTTCATGGAAACTCCGATCACCCACGAGAACTGTGTTTAAAACACTCAAAAAATATGCCAATTCTTTGAATTTTTCAAGTTTGGAAATTTGTATTATTTTCAATTTTTTTTTTCATGTTTTTTATTCTTTTGCAATTGTCTTCCGAAATTTTCAATTTTTTTCAAACCATAATTCTTTTTCAAAATTTATCAATTTTTTTCAATTATTTTTATTCAATAAATTACTTGCCTTCAATTTTTTTTCAACGTTCTGCAGGGTTCATACATTTATTTCTCAATTTTTTTTCAATTTATGGCGATTTTTTCGATATTTTTGTTGAATTAAAATTTTTCTCGATTCAGAGTTCTTCAGTATTCTTCGATGATTTTTTTCAGTTTATTTTAGAGAATTTATTTTTATCAATTTTTTTCTGAATTTTTCTCTTTTTTCCTTAAAACTATTTTGAGTTTTTCAATTTTTTTTTGACGTTTTTCAGAATTTTTTAAATTTTTATTCAGATTTCATTCAATTTGTCAAAATTTTTCAAGTTTTATTATTTTGATTTTTTTTTTAATTTTTCTGATTCTTCAAAGGACCTCAAATGTTTTCAGGCAATTTCTTTATATTGAACTCACAATTTACTCATCTACGTATCTACCTGATCGCATCACTGAAAAGTACCGTATACTGTCATGCGTCTTCGAAGAAACGGTCTCGTCGCATTGTAGCCTGCGCAAAGTTATCCGGAAAAAAACATTCTTGATAACGTTATTGTTGAAATTCCCCAGAGAGACTTCTGGCCTCGTCCCATACATATCTTACAGTCATAGATAGAACTTGGTAGGTATAGGCTACATGGAGGATAGATATCGTATTAGGTATCTATAATACGAACGGTACACCAGCGCATTGTATTCCATGATGCAGTACAGCTGGGCTCGATCGACAAATAATCATAAAAAAAAAAAAAAAAAACTGAAAGAAATAGGAAAAAAGAAGATATTACTCTATTCGCGCGGTTGTGTAGAAACGTTCACGTATTCGTACACGTTGGAAGAAAAAAATAAAATAAAAGACGAAAAGACACCAACAGCTCCTTCGCAATATATACGAGTACGATACAGAGCTAGCAAAATAAAACAGATAAATCTTTTACGCGTACGTTTTCAATATACTTTATACAATATACGTACACGACAAGGAAGAGAGGGCGAGGAAAGGGAAACGCGCCGGCACCTCGACTCAAAAACGCGTCAAATTGTAAACGATTTTTTGAGCAATAATAGGAAGATTGAGTCGATAGCGAATCTACGCTCGGCGATTGGCTGAAATTATTTTCAGCTATAATCTTCTCCCCTATTCCCATTCCAATATCCCTTTTTCTTTACGACTGGATATAGCTTCCGCTGCGCTTTTATTGAACAAAAAAGACATTTCGCTTTTCTCGTCGCCATTTTCCAAGACCTCTTTTCTTTTCTTTGCCATTTTTTATTTGACACTTTAATATATATTGCAAACGCGGCGAAGTACCGATATTAAGTTTTGCCACCAAGCACAGAGCGCAGCGGCTGGAGCGTGCGCGTTTTATTCGCTCTCTTTTCCTGCTATATCTTCATCTTCGCCTTCTCAGCGTACTAGCTAGGTATTTGGGGTGTTTATCGGAGGACGACCACGACCACTAATATTGTATGCGGTAGGTACGTCGTTGAGGGTGGAAAAATTTATTCAACGGTTTAGAGCTAAAGTACGCGCGGGGGAGAGGGCGAGATGAATTTAATAGTAGGTGAAATGAAAAATTATCCAATTCAGAGTGAAATAGATCAGCATTGCTTTTTTTCTTCGTTCGTTCTCATTCTCTTATGGGTTACTAATTTTACCGGCTTTTTCCGACGAAAAGTTCGGTATTGTAATTGCCATTGATGATTGAACTTTGGGCTTCGAATACACGTGTAGAATTGATTTGAAAAGATGTAGATTTTGAAAAATTGACAGGAATGGAGAAATTGGCAAATTTTGATAATTTGACAGATCTGAAGAAATGGACAAATGTGGTAAAATTGAATGATTTGGAGAAATTGACAAATCTGGTAAAATTGACAGATTTGGAGAAATTGATGAATTTTGAAAAATTAACTGATCTGGAGAAATTGACGAAATTTGGTAAAATTGGCAGATTTCGATAAATTCACAGAATGAAAGAAATTGGCAAATTTTGATAAATTGACAGATTTGGAGAAATTGACAAATTTTGAAAAATTGACCAATTTCTTCAAATTGACAGATTTGGAGAAATTGACAAATCTTGAAAAATTGACAGAATTGGAGAAATTGGCAAATTTCGATAAATTGACAGATTTTGAAAAATTGACAGATTTGAAGAAATTGATAAATCTTGCAGAATTGACAGGTTTGGAGAAATTTACAAATTTTGAAAAATTGACAAATTTCTAGAAATTGGCAGATTTGAAGAAATTAACAAATTTCGATAAATTGACAGAATTGGAAAAATTGCAAAATTTTGATGAATTGACAGATTTTGAAAAACTGACAGATTTGCAGACAGAATGAAATAGGCAAATTGCGAAAAATTGACATTTTTGAATATGAGCAAAAAACAGTTATTGCTAAAATTCAGGATACGGAACAATAAAGTCACCACGAATTCTCAATTTTAGCCAATGACGGTCGTAATTTCAAGCAACAAAACTTCAAAACAAGTTTCATAATAATTCTGGTAAAAGAAAATAGAAACATAGGTAGGTATCATCTTGAATTAGCTTACAAAATCAACCTTGCATCCATCACCGAATCACAACCTACATATACTCACATTCCAAAATAAAATAAATAATCCTTCACCTCGTCCACACCGTCTCCGAATCAGACACCCCATATCACCCCTCTCCTCTTCTTCCAATCACGTAATAAACGCGTTGACGAAAAAAAAAACATCCTCGACATTCGAAACCTATTGTGAAATCGGCTTTAGACGAAAATTGGATTTGTTTGGTGTGTTTAATTTTCAATAAAAACAGTTTATGTGGCACTTTTTATACACACAACGACGACGCGGCGACGACAACGCCGCTGACGACGTTTTAGATTTCAACTCATCATCACCTTATGGTGAGGGGGATAATACGCCGTATATAATGAGATTTATTCAAGTTCAGGAAGTTTATTTTTAAAAGGTTTTGAATTACTTCAATAATCGCGACCAGTCCCTCGCTCCACTTTATCTGTCGCTGTCGCTCGTTCCACTTTTTCTATTTCCTTTTTTATTTCTCTTTTTCTCTCGTCTGCGTTGTGAGATGTTCTTGTCTGCGTGATTATTCGCATAGCATAGAGCATACACACGGCGTTCCTTTCTGGCGAATTATTCCATTATTGGCGTCATTATTCGCGTAATTAAATACCTGCGCGAATTCCACTATAGGTAATCTACGACCATCTTTTATTTTACGTGCTCATTAATAGAGGCAATGTCTCGCACTTCAACTAGCCTGGCATTTATTCGCCCCAGTTGATTGTGAAGGTACATATACGAGTAAAAAGGTACCCTTAATAGCAATTAAAATACGTACGTCGAGAGTGGTGCTACCGGCAATGCTTATTCACATCACCATGTGAAGTGTTGAATTTCAAACGGGACAAGTTATGCGACGACGAACATAGATAAGCTAGAAAAATTGAGGTAGGTGCCATCGCGATAAAACGTACATACCTACTTATGGGTATAAAAACGGGTTCGTAATCTGCACCGTGAAACCAGGCTTTATCGAATAAAAATTCCAACTTTTCAATTACGAAGAAGATTTTTGAATTGTCGTTCGATACGAAACTAATCCGTTCATCAAATCTACCCATAACACGACTCTCGACCGGACAAAAACAACAGAAAGAAAAGTCATCCAGTACGATCCATTGTTAAAAAAAATTGGACGGTAAATAGAAAATTAAAACGTATCCGGCCTCCCTCGCTGCACAATCGAAGTGGCAGTCATTGAAAACCTCGCACGCATTTGTACTTCGGCGCTGCGGAAAATTAAGAGACATTTGAAGCCTTACGTATGTGGTACTGGTACACGACGAATATAAGCGAGCGAATACAAAAAAAAAATAAATAATAATAATAATAGTTCGGCAATAATATGTACCATAGAATAGAGAATATACGGGATATGTTTTTGATTCGTATTACACAAAAGGCCATTAATTTTCATCGCAGAGTCCCCATCATCGGTATATCTGCTTTTTTCCCCCTGCTTCTGCTCCTGCTCTCTTTCTGCCTGCGTTTTTTTTTTCCTCTCTAGACCATTGTCGCGCTGTTATACCCCGTTTGTGCAATCGTCGAATTCAAACTACCGCATACAAATTTTTAAAACGTGCTACTTGACAGTTCTTTTATTTAGGTTGTTTGCTTGGTGTTTGGAATGGGCGGATTCCTATATGACATATCAACTAGCTAAAAGTAACACCATACTTGTCAAGTTTGTTAATACTATGGCTCGTTCGCTGGCTGGTATATATGTACGTATACGAGCCCGCCACAGATCGAATAAATGGTACCTATATATAGACGAGGAAAGGAAAAAGATAGAGACGAAGAAAAAACCTTCGGGCGCTTAGCGTTGCGCTGTACCTACCGTTTCGTTTACGCCGCCATACCTACTCTGAAAGCGTATCGAATAATATAAAAATTTTAAAGGTTTGCAAGTTATTTTTTACCACGTGTAACTAATGGGTTTCGATAATCGCTGTAAAAAAAGATGAAAAATTCTTTCTTCTGTTGTTTTAATCGCAATCGAGACGTTGATTAAACCCAAAATGCACAATATGAACGCTAAAATTTTTTTGATGGATTTTTTTGGAGGGAGGGGGTTTATTTGCCAACTTTCACCACATTTTCTATCAAATGATTTTCACTGAAAAATTCAAAAACAACACCATGTTTTTGAAAGTTTTCTTTGGCCAATTTAATTTTTTCCAAAAATTATTGATTTTTCACCAATTTTTTTCTTCACTAAATTTTTTTCAAATTCTCAATAAAAATTTTTTTCGTGTCTTTTCTTTTCAAAAACACATTTTACTTTTTTTTTACTATTTTTTTTGGAGTGAAATTCACTCAAGTTTTTACCAAAAAATTTGATTATTTTCTGAATTCTTTTTTACAAAAAATCTGATTTCTTCACATCTAATTTTTCTTACAAAGATTTTTCACTGATTTTTTCCTCATAAAAACACTTCTTTGATTTTTAATAATTCCCCCTCCCATTTTTTCACCAAAATTCACACTTCAGTACTGATTTTTTTTTTAATTTCTATGTATCTTACCATTCCTCCTTTTTCAACTTTTTTTTAAAAAAATTTTTCCAATTTTTTTCAATTTTTCATCATTTTTTATGAAGTTGATGAAGTACCAAAAAAATTTTTCTTAGGAACATGGCAAAACATATCGGAAATTTCTTATCGCCTTGGTAGTACTTTTTCTCAATTTATGATTGGTGATGGTCACGACTATAACCAATCAGTAATCGAGAAAAAGTACTAGCAAGGCGATAAGAGCTGATAAGAGAACTTCCGCCATTGTTTTACCATGTCCCTATAACATTTTTTCTTCACAGTAACGATGTCAATTTTTTACAATTTTTTTCATTTTTTCACTGCCTACCTACATTTTTTTGTTGGTAAATTTTCTCAAATTTTACGTTTTAAAGTTTTTGTTTTTAACCTACTGATTTCTCAAATTTCAAAAAAAAAAAATTACTAAATGTTGGGGCGCTGAATTTTCTAAAATATTTATTCCCCCCCCCCCCCCCCAAAAAAAAAAAAAATTTTTTTTTTTTTT
>FIZT01048814.1:0-27478 GCA_900065295.1 Paracoccus marginatus
AAAGGTAAGAAGGGTGGGGGGCTAAAATTTTTACCAAGTGGTTTTCAGACCATAAGAACCAAATTCCATCGGTCAGTTTCGAATTTCAGCTCAAGGGCATTTTCACCTATCTTATGCGCCGGTACCCTTTGCATCAATTTTCATCGAAAATAAAAAACCGCCTTTTTTTACCAAAATTCTATCGAAACATGTTAAAAAATTCGTCACCTTTTGTCGATAAATTTTCATCAAAGAAATCTACCTTCAATTTCATTGGAAAAATTTCATCATTTTTTCATCAAAAAAAAAAAAAAAATGTTATGATTGAATTTTTTGTCAAAAAGATGAAAAAGTTTTTTTATCGAAAAATTATCAATTTGGTGTGAAAAGAAATCCGTCAATATTTTATTTAGAAAAAAAATGATCATTAATTTTTTAACAAAATTTTTCACAAAAATTGTATTCATATTTTTTGAACAATTGATCGATTAATTTACCAAAAAATTCATTCCGCTTCTCCTTATATGTATTATTTTTTCGTCAATTTTTATTTTGAAAATTTCAATTAATTTCTGATACATTTTTCATAAAAAATTTCTATCAATTTTTCTGATAAACCCATCATTTAGAAAAAAAAAAATATATTGACAATTTTTTGTATCCAAACGATTCCGAACCCAATTTAAAGATTCTCAAAAGTATGTACGGGGAGGGGGGGGGGGAATAAAAATACGTTCAAAACCTAACCTCGCAATTGCCAAATAAAAACGATAATTTCCAACTATAAGAATTTCCCATTCTCATTCAGTGCTTCTCAACCACGGCGACAATAATTCGCAAACCACGAGTACACGACTCGACCCGCAACGGGTGGTACTCAGATGTTCTCACAACACGAGCCTGACAAGACAGAGACACACAAGACGCAAGGCAATTCAAACCACGACGACGCGAGGCGACGCTCGAAAACGATAAAATTAAAAAGCACTTAATTAATAACGTACTACTCTACCTAAGCGACTGGACGACGTTTCGCAATCCAACACTCTCGAGTACCTCTATGTCCCTTGTCACCACATACCGTCTCAAACGCGAGCATCTCTTGCGGGGCTCGATCGATGGCCGATGCAAAAAAAAAAATCCACGAAACGCATACAGGTACAACAGACAGGCAGCCAATGAAAGTACAACCTATCAAATCACATCGGTCTTCGTAAGTACCTCTACGTATAAATTCTTATACAACAAAAGTGCTCTCTCGAGAGGTATTAGCTGACGAACATTAATTACTTGTAAAGTGTACCGTACTCGTCGTCCATCTGCGTGTGTTGGAGGTACATATTTGTCACGACGACGAAATCCATATCTTTCTATGCGTTTGTATAAAAATGAGAACGAACTCTTATAGGTGGACGTCGGACGCTGGACGCTTCGGACAAAGCAAACAATTCTATGGCAATTGGCGCTAAGCAACGGTACCGTTGGCGTGGTTATTTCATGCTGTATTGACACGTATGATGAGCGATGACATTGGCAAATATCGTAGCATCCGAGTCGTCGTTTTCATCTGCAATTTGTAGACGTACATACGCGTATAAATGAGTGTCTGCCATACAAAACTAAAATCATTTTAGAATAATTTTCCTCATTTTCCAGCTGTAACGAGATGAATAACGAATCTTGCATGAGATTGCAGTTTTGAAATGCGATAAAATCGTGAAAAACCGATCAAATAATTTGTAAAAATCGGCTCGAGTCGCAAAAAATGAAAAAAAATGAAGAAAAAAATTATTAAAAAATTTCAAAAGGCGAAATTTTTCAATAATTGAAACCATCACTTCGATACGTCCACTTTACCTGTTGCTTTATCTCATCTAGCGCTCGTCTGCTCAATCATCGATGAATTTTGCTTCGGAAAAAAATCCTCCATCCGCGTCTACTGCGACATAACAATGTACTCGTTAGTCAAACGTATCGTCGACATGATTAATATTCAAATTTCAGCAAACCAGCCAGCCTGTTCGATTCGTCTCGTACATTCAATCAAAACTCAAAAGCCATCGGTTGACGCTCTTCGCTCGTAGGCCGAACACGTTCCAGTGAAATCGCACCTGGTAATTGGAAATCTTCAAGTTCGCACACCGCACAGTGTCGGAGGGCGTTCGATCACCACACGCAACAGATATCGAATCGCCCTCAGGCGCTAATTAATCGAACGGATATGATTGAATAAGCTGGCTGCATATTCGGCTCCCTCGACGCTCATCAACGTACCATTAACTCGTCGCGCCGGCCATCTCGTCTGTATACATGTAGCCTCTCGGAAGATGTCGCAAAAATACGTCCAGAAAATTTACAACCTGGAAAAATGAAATCATATTTGTAACCGCGCTAATGTTTTCGAATAAATCACCAGAAAGAAACGTGCGTTTTTTTTCGCGTCGTTGTTGCATTTTCGTAGACACTCGTAGCGCTTGTTGGGTGCCGGACAGAAGATGCTTATCTTGTGTCCTACTTTTGTCTGCGACGGGGTAAACGACACGCGGTCACTTTTAGAAAACCGGAGCAAGATGGGTATATAAAAAGTGCCTTACGTACGTTGCACTCGTATTACGTCATATTTGTAATATTAACAGGCGCGATATGGAAACAAAAAGGCAAACAAACGATCGTAACCTTCGTCTCGAGAGTCGAATTTCAGAACGCGTTGAGTGATTTGAGCACAAGGATGTTGCGGCGGCTGCTTGCACTTGACAAGATGGACCGCCCAGTGCAACCGAACACCTACCCAAAAGAGAAGAAAAGCCCGAACGGTGGCACTCGCGCGAGCGAAATGCATTTTCCCAACCTTGAACGCGATGCAACCTTCTCGACGGCGATTTCGGCACCCTGTTTTGGATACTGCTACGCAACGCCACCCTGCTACCTACGTGCAGCGATTTAGCCGAATATCGATTACCCACCCAATCGTGGTGCGGCGCGTGCACTCGGCGGTGGCGGTGCGAATAGCCTAAAGCTGGTACGAACAAGTTAATACGAAGGTGAGGCGAGTACCGACTACAAAAGAAGTCCTGTTATTATTGTTACATTACGACAAAAGCACGACATTTTGTCAGATGCACGTATCATAAATGCAAAAGGGAAGCATCACGCGGATTAGCTAGGTGCTCAACAGTATGTCGTGAAATTGCGCCGCTGCCGTCGTGTTCGTCTTGGTGGTTTTATTTTCCTCTTCGTCTTCTTCTTCTGCTGCTGCTGCTGTACATATAAATCGTACTCGTATGTTGTGTGTGTCTGTGTACTGCGTTTTCTTCTTCTTCTTCTTGTTCTTCTGTGTTCTCGTATAGTGTACTTCTTAATATGTTTATACGCGTTCGACGATAAAAAACACACTCCGGACCCGACAAAGGAATAATCTCCACCTCCATCCTACAACTATATAATGAGTACTATCATTTATACTATCACATTACAGGTACTTCGGTTGTCGGTTACTTGTATCGTCATTATGTATTTCGTTAGCCAGCAACGCGTTAAGGTAAGATATGTCGTTTGGTTTACCTACGTATAAGTGTGTGCCTTTTTTTTTTCTTCTTCTTCAACTCTCGCTTTTGTTTCGCGCATTTTTTACCTCAATTTCCGAAATTTGATTTTGAAAATCAAGCCTGTGTAATTCTTCGAACGTGAGTTCTGTCGTGTGGGTCGTTTTCGCAAATTTCTAATCGTTTGCTTTCATTTTAAATACGCCAATTTCTCTCGGCTGTTCGTCAATTGCCAATTATACGCATATACTATTTATTTGCCACATCTGGACTCCAATTTATTTATTTACGCTAAGAGCAATTATCATCACCGCTTTTGAACAATTTTAACGTGAAATCAATAAGAATTCGTGTTGTTGTTTTTTTTTTTTTTAGATGTTCTCATTTTTAAAGGTTCATTTTTAAAAATTGACTTCTGATATGAATTTGGGGTTGAAAATAGATATAAAATGATACCCAACATGGGGCACTTTGAAAGAGAATTTTTTTCAGCAGCAGGGTTCTGAAATTTACTTTTGTGAAATTTATTCAATACGATAATGATTTCTTTCGTAATTTTTTTTCACGAATTTTTCGAGTAGAAAAGTTGATAATTTCGAAATTTGATTTCATTATTCTTTTTAAAAAAAAACTGCATTAATTTTTGAATTTTTATCCTGAATTTTTTTCAAAAAAATTGAGTAAAAATGGACTGGAAAATTGCATACTTTTTAAAAATAATTTCTGCTCGAATAACATCATGCTTGAATTTTTGAAAAAAAAAATTCTGATATGGTGAGGGGCTGGTGAAGCTTTTGGAAGAATTTTTTCAAAAATTTGTATGCAAAAGACTATTCAGTTCAAACCCTGGGCTTTGGGGGATGAAGCTACCAAACACACGATTTATTGAGCAAATAGGCTGTCTCTGCGAGTTTTTCAATGGATTTTTCTCAAACATAACACGTGAGTGGAGAGATTTTGGGAGGGAGGGGGTGCTGTGTGCTGTGAAAGTGAAACCTTTTCAGATCTTTTCAATAGTCTAAATGACATGAAACAAGTGCAGACTTGGGAAATTTTTAAAAATACCATTCCCTGGACTATTCAAAATTTTCTTTAGAAATCCTGTCACAGAGAGAGGGGATGAAACCTAAATAAGTGAAGAAATTTTTTTTGATTCCTTCCCACTTGGAGACCAATTTCGATCGATTCTTTTCTTCAAATTAAAAAATTAATTATTCGCGGATTCCAGTTCAGACGATCAAAACCCTCCGATGATAAAGACCTTTTATCAATCGTTTTGCCTAAAATTGAAAAAAATCCAATTTCATAAATCAGTAAAAAATACTAACAAAAATGAAAATTCTGATTTGTGAGTAAAATTACAGTTTGAAGTGATCCGAATCTATATATGTTTAAAAAATACGAAAAAAAAAACACAAAAATCTACATCCCTCTCCACTCGCAAAATTTGACTTTTTTTCACAAGTTGAGAATATTTTATAGTATTTTTAAAAAATGTATTTCAAACTTTATTTCAAATTTTCTTCATTCAAAAATTCTATAAAAAAATCAAGAAATGAAGAAAATTTCTCAAAAATTAGGAAAAATTTAAAGCAATTTTTAAAAAATCAATTCTTGTGAAAGACCAGATTTTCGTAATTTTTCAAAAATTTGAATTTGTCGAATCTGTTTGAAATCATAAAATTTTTCAAAATAGAAAATTTTTTCTAAATTTTCGAAAAATTGAAAGTTTTGGATAAATTGAAAATTTTTTGTTAAAAACGTAATTTTTGTAAATTCAATATTTCAAAATTTCTTTCAAATTTTTTCAATTCAAAAATTCAACAGAATAATCAAAAAAATCATGAAAATTCTGTTTAAGCAAGCACAAGTACGCTGTATTTTAATCAATAAAAAAAAATTTATAAAAAATTTTTCAACATATTGAAGGCACAAAAAATTGTCAAAATAAGAAAAAAAATAAATACTTTGTAATAAGTAAAAAATTTGGAAAAATTAAATTTTTTGAAGATGAAAAAAACCGACTCTCGCAACAGATTTTTTCACAAAGTTGATAATTGACCAAAAAATTCTAACATCATTAAAAATACACGAAAAAAAAACACAAAAATTCCCAAAACATTATAAATTATAATTATTAATCCTGAAAAGACATTTCATCCTATAACTTGAAAAATGACACTATTGGTTCTATTTTTACAGGAAAGGGAATTTCGCTGAAAATACGAACAAAAACGTCTAAATTCCAAAACGAAACCGGAAACTCCAACTATATACGTTACTTATTTCAAAATTTAAAACAAGTTTTCAAAAATATTATATGCCTATATTTTTTAAAACACAAAAAATTACCAGAACCACTCCTTTCCCCGAAGAAATGGGTGTTTCTATCAAATCAAACTCATCAGAATCTCCCCTTTTCTCTCACATTCAGAAAACAAGTAGTTTCTGACGAGTTGATTAGTTACTCAAAAATTTTAATCAACGTTTTAAAAATACAAGAAATACACTAAAATTTGAATGAAAAAAATCAAAAGAATTTTCAAGTAGGTACGCCCAAGAGAACGCGATATTAGTACATCAAAATTCCGAAGTATCTCACTTCAACTCCAACAATATGAAAATTTTAGGAATTTTTTTTCAAATGTTCAACACTTTGAAAAAATTAATTTTGAAATTTTTGATATTCTGAAAATAAACTTTTGAAAAATCACGACCACCCCCTCCCCTCTCCTCGCAACATGACAGTTTTTTTTTAAATTTTAGTATTTTAAAATTTTTAAAACACTTGTATTTGACAAAAAATCGAAAAAATCCGGTGTTGGGGGTGGGGAGGGTCATCGAACCTTTGGCATAATTTCATCAAAATTTTAATGCACTTTGATTTGTTCAAGAAAAATATGATTTTAGAGTGCAAGTGCATTGGCCTCAAATGATGATTTCGATCAAAATGGACGAAATTCACAATAATTCTAAAAAAATTTAGGATCACATATTTTTGAAGTTTTATTAGGTGGGTGGTGGGGTGGGGGACAGGGCAGTGAATTACTCAAAAAGAAAGGTTAATATTTCAAGAAATTTTCTGTAAAATTTACACAATTTCAATCGTTTTCCCCTTAATTTTTTAATGCTACTAAGATCCTCCCTTCCCCTCTCTCCCCACTACTTCCTTAAAATGGCACTAAAAATTTGAAATTTTTTAGCACAGAAATTTTTCATTCATTGTCTCCTAATTCAATGAAGTGCAAAAATTGTAATTTTTTGTACATTTTTCTTCAACGTCAGCATGTTTACACATTTCAGTTTCAATTTAAAAATCAGTCAAATCATCATCTTTGGACCAGCAAAAAAATTTTTAAAAAATTAATTTAAAAAAAAAAAAAAAAACAGTAAAATGATCGAAAACATGTCAGTGAGCAAGCGTTGAATTTATTTATCAGGAAGGGGGAGAAGGGAGCCATACTCAAAAATCAGTCATTTATCGAAAATAAAATAAAATAAACGAATGACGAAATTTTTTCGAAAATTATTCAAAAGAGTCTTCCTCTTTCCCTTCAACCATTCATTCTGCAACGATAAAAATTCTCGTTACACTTCGTCAGTTTCTTGACCTTAATTTTTCTCTAACAAAGTTGAATAAAACCGGCGAGCTCTAACTCTGACAAAGAATGAAAATAAATTTCGGCAATAAAAAGGGAAAGAAAATCATTGAACTGGATACGAGGTCATCGACTCGCGAAAAATAATTTTCCAATTCTTTCGTATGCGCACAAAAGACACGGTATGGATGAATTTTTCCAAACGTTATTATATTCATGTAACGTTGACCTCATTCGTAAATTTCGCGCCTCGGTAAGGGCGCGACAACGAATATATACGAACGTATACGTCGTACGTATACGCACGTGAACGAGGAAATAAAAATCTAAATAACATAAGCGTTTTGACCTCGCTATTTGCTCATCAATTGTTACGTCGCCGTAGAACGTATAAATATAAGGTACATTTCGCATAATATTAATAGCCCTATTGTCTCTTGCTTTCTTTCAGATCATCGGTATACTGCTTTTATTGCTGAACATTACCGGTAGTTTGGCTGAATCGCCCGCGTCGAGCTATTTGCCTCCTTCGAATGGCGATGATCAATCGGGCCGATTCTCGTCTGGTAATCCGACCGGTCAAAATTATAACTCTAATTCGGCGCCGATTGAAACATCGGTGTCGTTAACGACTAGCGAGCCTTTTTCGTACAATCCTTCCAGCTTTGGCGATTCCGGATCGTCGAGAAATCCGCCTGCGAATACGTACGGGGCACCGAATAGTCAAAATTTGCCAAATAGTGGATTCCAGTCGAATTTGAGAGGTAACGGTAACCAGAATAATGCGAATTTTAATCGAGCAAGTCCAATACGTAACCAACAATCGCTCAGCGGAAACAGCGGATATTCCTACCAGCAGCCTAGTCCGCCGTTCAAGGAACCTGGTCAGTTCGCTTCGATAGGTGTTGCAAACGCCGGTCAGGGTTACCCAGCACCGCAGCAGAGCACTTTTGGCGGTCAAAATTACCAGTCATTAGGTCCGAGTAATTCTCCGCAGTCCAATTCGTTTGGTCAAGTTGGAGGTCAAAATGTTGGACAAGGTTACCAATCTGCAGGTGCGACTAATTCGGCACAACCGACTTCGTTTAGCCAGATAGGAAGTCAAAATGGTGGGCCAAGTTACCAATCAACAGGTCCGATCAATTCACCTCAAACAAATACGTTTGGTTTGGCTGGATCTCAGAACGCCGGACAGGGTTACCAATCAGCGAGCCCAACTAATACGCCTATAGCCACCTCGACCAATTATTTTAGCTCTCCTTTGCCTTCTCTATCACCCACATACGGAGCACCTTCGAATACGAGCGGTGGTTATCCAGGTGGTCGAGGCAATGCACCTTCTTTTTCTGCAAATTTATTAGACAGGAAACCTACACCTTCGAGTAGTAATCCGCAACCCGGTTCGTTTAGACCTTCTCCAAATCAACCACCTATTTCGGGAAATGCGCAAGGTTTTTCACAAAATTTACCCGGTTTGTCAACGAGTTATGGGCCTCCGAGTCCTGCGGGCGTTTCGTTCGGTAATTTCCCTCCATTCGGAGGTAGTTTTAATCCATTTGGTTCGAATAATTCACCATTGAACCAAAATAGAAATCCTTTTTCGTCTTCTGGTCCAGCGAATACGCCGAGTGGCAGACCTTTGAGCAGTTTTGGAGCTCCTATTGCCCCTCAAACACTCTACGGTGCTCCGACGCCGAATAATTTCGCCGATGGTGGCAATTCGCCTGGTAGAAGACCTTCTACAGCTTTTGGCGCTGGGTTACCTCCTCAGACGCTGTACAGTTCTTCGATGCAAACCCCTGCAGATCGATTTTCACCACAGAGTAATCGAAATAAGGGCACATTTGGGCCTCCTTCTCCTACTTACGGGCCTCCTGCGAATACACGTCCGCTTGAAGGAAATGCTCAGTCGTTTCGACCTGAGGAATTCGAACGATTGAATCAGAATACTCGTCCTTTTGAGAATCCAATTACTGGGTATCAGAATACGTCGAGTTTAGCTCGTCCTGCTCCATCTCAGTCGTACGGAGCTCCTTCGTCCAACAGTCCAAATGCTGGTTACAATCGAGGACAAACTCAGCAAGGTTCTTATCCGTCTTCGAATGGTCCACCTCCGTCGGTTTCTCCTGGTTTAGGACAAAATAAGTACAATCCGGTGCAAAATCAAGTTCGTCCGTCGTCTCCTTCGTTCGGTCCTCCGAGTCCGGGGTATTCGCAAAATTTACAAAATCAGCCTCCGCAACCTCCTTCTCCAACTTATGGCCTGCCTCAAAGTCAGAATAGTCCTTCGCAAGTCTCATCATTTAACACGTTCAATAGCCCCAGTAGTTCTGGATTCGGTGCTACTGCACCTTACGAAACTTCGAGGTCTCCAAGCAATTCAATCTCTCCCAGTTCAGGATTTGGTACTGGTGGTGGTTACGATGCTTCGAGATTGCCTACCAATGCAGTTTCTTCTAATTCCGGTTTCGGTACGAGTACTGGTTACGAAGCTCCGAGGTCACCTTCGAATGTAGCACCTACTGGGCCAGGATTTAGCACCGGTGGATCGTACGAAGCTCCCAGATCACCGAACAGTGGAATAGGTAATTCCTTATCACCTTTGTATGGCACTCCTTCGACGAATTCCTTCAATCAAGGATTTACATCACCGAATAATGAAGGATACGCTAGTGGTCCATCCAGCTCCACAGGTTTTGGTAACGTTTCGCCTACCACCGAATCTGCCCAATCGATAAATTCAATTTCACTATCGCCCAGCTACGGTACACCAACTCGAGACTACACCGACGCCATACTAGGAGATTACAATACTCCTACGTCCGCTGAACAAGGTAACACTTTCTTCGGTAATGCGAATTCTTTCGAGCAATACGCTAGCCCCGGTGGCAACGTACAATCGTCTCAAAATCCATCGGCAAACCAAGAAATTCCGGCCCAGTCGGCGTACTCCGCTTTTTCACCGAATCCGTCATCGTTCAGCGAGCAACCATCGAGACCATACGACTCTTCTAGACCTTCGAATGAGTTTACCAACGACGTAACCTCGCCGCAGTTCACTCATACCGGTTCGACCAACGTTGGAACTCAGTCCGAGCCGAATTTCAGCACAAACCCAGCCTCATCTTACTTGCCACCGGCTCAACCTGCTAATACAGGCACTTCTGACGATATAGTTGCATCGACATCGTATACGTTACCGAGTGACCAACCTAATTCAGCTCGACCTGGAGCATCGAACGCTGTAAAAAATCCTAATCGAAACGTAGGATCTGATTTAATTACCGGAGCATCGACGTCGCCATTTTTGCCATTCAAAGATGATCTATCCAAACCGAGCGCGGCGGCACCTTCTCGAGCAACGTACGAAAAATCACAAGAGATCACTTCCAACGATCTGGGCACTACTGGATACGATTCGGTAATCTTGAACAATCCTATAAACATTTATTTTTCAATTTAATTCTAATCAATTGCTCGTTTATCGTAGGCTAAACCAGCCAAGTACCAATTCAACTATGACGTCAAAGGATCCGGTCCGGAGTTCAGCCACCAAGAATCTAGAAACGGTACCACCACTTCCGGCTCATATGACGTAGTCCTTCCAGACGGCCGGAAACAAGTCGTAGACTACGAAGCTAACCAAGAAGGTTTCCATCCTAAAATACGTTACGAAGAAACGCCAAATAATTCGCTACAAAAAAACAACGATCAAAATCAAGGGTACAGCTACTCACCTAACACTTCGCCGGCTCAAAATTTCAGCCAGTCGTTCGCTCCGAACATCGACTCCGAGTTACAGCCGCCTTATCCGAGCAGACCCGATTATAGTTTAGGTACTGCTGCTAATCAAGGATCGTATACTTCACCTTACTCGCAATCCGGGTATTCGAACAATGATCAAGGATCGGAATCGAATTTCAATACTTATAGTAATCAAGGTACCAGCCCGGGTAATCCAGATGAGTCCACGTATAATTCATCTGGCGGCTATCCGGCCAAATCTGCACCTGAACAAATACCATTCTATACATGAGAAATTTATTTATTTTAAATTATTACCGATGTTAAAATTACTTATTATTTATACCTAATACGCCATGATTGATTTTTCTTTATTTCTGAATTATTGAGAAAAAAATGTTTCCTAAGCTTTGAAGATAACGCTAACTTTGTTCATTTTTTCAATTAATTTTTTTATCATGTTTATTAGAAAATTTACTTGTAATTTTCAGTTATGCATTTTTTAAACTGTATATAAAATGTAGATATGATTTTATTTATAAATTATTGATTATTGTCTATCGTTTCAGTAGCATGAGTAAGTATCCGTCCATCTATCAGATTTTTTAGAAAATATTGTATCGTTTCACAAATCAATTGTGCATGTTCCATCTAGAAAAATATACTCATTACGAAGTTCTCATAAATACGAGTATTTCATTTTTCAAGTCAATTTAATATAGAAGTCCTGTCTATTATCCTTAAAATATAACCTGAAAGAGTCGGAAGTAAAACAGATCGCTTTCGAACAAAATGTGAAATTAATTTCAGTCATCAGAGAGGTGAGAGGTATACATAAAGTGCCCAGAAGTTGAATAATTTGTTCTGTATTTATTCGAAACTTGAAGTACCTAGTATCACTATTTCAACACTTGATCCTAAGATACCGCGCCGCGTATCGTACAACTTTCACTTCGCCTGCGAATGCTAGCAAGACTTGAACCATGCTAGACTGTGAAATAAATTGCCATCCAACGAATCGAAGGCAACGTCGTATATTTTTTACTCCACCAGTACACGTTAATAGCTTTCAACAGTTTCAACTTACCTTAATTAATAATCGCAGTAAAATTATCTTCAGGTACATTCATTTCAAGTTCATCGTTGTTATCACTTGCTTCATCAGCTATCTCACCGATCATCACTCCGAACATCTTCGAACCAACTCACTTCGGAAACAAAAACATAAACAAAATAAAGTAATACAAAATGAACTTCATTTCAAAAATGAAAATTCGAATGCAGTGATAAATTGGTCGTTTCTCGAATGTATTTATTTATCGTACATTTATCAACATTGTACATATCTAAAGCACCAAGTACCCATGATTTTCAAAGAGCCGAGTTACATGTACGAGTCATATGGGTATTGTGTATTAGCGTGAGAATCGAAGAAGCTCTTTCGTCATAATGAAGTAGATACACTCGAGTGATATTTGTCTAAGCGACGATACACGTGAACGTTCGTGATCGGTTTCATTCATTTTTCTAGACACTTTCCTTTTGAAGCGACCAGTTCCATGTTGGTTATGTACGCGAGATTCAAGGTGAACTATCTCTCATCTTTTATACGCGAGGTATTTTATGACTGATCCATTCGCGTATCCGAATTCATTGAAATAATTTACAAATGTGTTACAGTTCTTGACTTTTATGAAAAGCCACCTTGTACGATGGCATCAGATGTAAATTAAGTTTACAATCGTTCGAAGCTGTTGTAAAAAATTAGGCAATGGTAGCTTCATTTTTCTAATACCTACACCTACTACGTCGGCGTAGTCCGTAATAATGAGTTCTTCACTATACCACGCAAACATATTAATATACCAAAGCGCGTTGATAGATTTAAAACGATTATAAACATTCTTTATCAACGACTCGTATCGCGGCCGTAGGTTCACCTCGCCTATTTCCAAGATCAACGTACATGAAAGTTCAACTTACCACTTACAATTATTATTTAACCGATTAATGATCCTAATGTAATTCTATACTGAAATAGAATCGTTTTGACAATATTCCGTATTCTTCATCACGCCACGTAAAACTGACCCTAAAACCTATTTAAAATAGAAAAAAAATTCAAACATTACACGAAATCTGTTCGTCGTTGTAATATACGTACGAATATCAATTTAAGAAACAGAAATATCTACACAAGATGGAAACGAGTTTACGCATCAAAATCTATAAAACTATATTGATAGATTGATTACCGCACGATTGTTAATATAGTAATCTGTTCCCTCGTAGCAGGCTATTATTATCGTCTGACTCCATATCTCCAGGCGGCCGAAACTGCATCATAATTAATAGATATGTGGATATTGTACCCATCATCTGCGTCATGAAAATTATACACACACAAGACGTGATTAATACATCGAATTTTACGCGAATTTTATTACACTGTGCGTTACAATTTGCTCATTTTCTAGCAAAACGCTCGTATATTCTGCAACTTCACTTCATCAGGTGCAAACGTTATGAAACTTTCGACACCGTATGTAGGAGTACAGTACACGTCGTATCATAGACACAGACCACACAAATTTTCCATTTCCTACTGATCTCGTCGTGTAGCCGATGAAAAGGGTAACTTTACACGGAGAATGTTCGTGATTTATGATGGAAGCTAGATGCGCCGGCGTTAATTAATTTTTAATAGTTTGCTTGATTGGTGAATTGGACGACACGAGTCCTTGCCTTACTTTCAAACGCTCTAAATGCTCGTCTTGTTGCGCGTGAGTGATGTGTAATTATGCAAAGATGAAAGGATTATATATAGGATTATACTTACAGCTACCAATGTTTCGTAGTTCAATGTTAAGAATCCGCTAACGATGAATGTTAATTTCTTGTCTACCATTTCCATTAAAAATAAACGTAACTGTAACAAGATGGAAATGTAATTTTAATAATAATTACAACGTTTTGCGTACCTTAATTCCGAACAATATTGTTTGCCAAAGGTACCGATTATTCAAGATGGTTGAATGATTATCTCGTCCTCGTACTCGTAGGATTTTACTACACGAACACTAGCACTATGAATACCGATTTTAGTTGAACGAACCGCATTATCACTTCGTTAAGTAATGCAAAAAGTTATGGAATATCAAGCTGTAGCGTTAGAACTTTAAATTTCCTCAAATCCTCATTAAATTTGCTTCAATTTTCATCCAAGCCCGAAATACAGAACCCGAAATGACAAAATGAAAATGTGTTTGTTTTCACTAAAATTTTCATGTTTTGAGTTGAACTGAAAACTTAATAGTAACCAAGGGTTCCTATTGGCTGTCACAGCATCACGTGATCGCCATTTTAAATTCGCCAAAACTTTATTTAGGAAGATTGAAAATGGAAACCACCAACAGAGAACCTAGTTGGTGATGTTTGTCTCGTATTAATAAATTTTACTTATGTAATTTTCGACTTTCGTGAGAAATCAATGGATTTGTGAATAATTTTCGTATGATTATCATCATTTTCACATTTCGAAGCTCAAGAATTCAGAAAAATGCTACTTCGTCTTCGTTCTCTAGCTGTCGTATTCGATCCTTTGGGTAACAACGATTACTCTTCAGCTCTTCGGAACAGAACACAACATACCGGTAACTGGTAAGGTAAATGAAAATATGATGAAATAGTTATTCATTTTCATACTATTACTCTTACGAGTTGACTCATAGTTTAAGAGCTTTGCATCAACGCCCAAAGTGTTCGAAGACGAAGAGACGCTGGTCTCGAAAATGAACATTATTGCCGTAAATCGTTGCTAATGATCGGGATGCATCAGATTCTATTATCAAACTACCGTCATAAACTCGCCAGGTTAATGTTTAGTTGATGAGATTTGGCGAAAAAATTGAGTTTTCAAATCAAGAGCTGAGTATAGTTGCTCTAGTGACTGTTGTGCTGTTGTCATTAGTGTTCGTTCATTTGTAAGTAACTTGAATGTAGGAGTACGTATGTTGGTATAGAAATTAGAATTTTAATTCATTGTTGTGTAAGGTTGTTTCATAGGTTGAAATCGAGTGTTTTCTGTAAGTTAGGTGTGTGAGCTACAGGAGGTTACAACGAGTGAACACTGAGCAACCACTACATCAACTACCTGTAAGTATTTACTTACCAACATGAAGAGTTGAGGACGTAATTCAATTTACCTAATGAGGTACTAACTTTTATCACCAAAAGAGAAATTATATTCCTTTTTTTTCTTCATTTACACTACGTAATCAATTTTTGTATTTTTGTTTTTCTGTTTCAATTTTGAAATCTGTTCTTATATTTTTAGTCCACCCATGTGTAAATTTCAAACTTCAAGTCAACCTGTCACTGAAACCAAACTTGCGATAATTTTAGCTTCGAATGGGTATTTTTTTGTAGACTGAAAGTACGTCGTCATTTAATTGTCACTGAAGACAGCTAACAACCGATCGATTTTCTAACACGTAAATATTTCCAAATTGATGAAAACGAAATAGCATTTGGTAATTCCATCCCACAACTTTCGTGTACAAATAATTGAAACCCATATAGTCACGTTATTGATAACCTGTACGAAGAAATCTTTCCATTAGATAGGTACCGAAATTTATCACGAGCCGGAAACCAATTACAAATCAGCACGCCGATTAAACCGAATAATCCGTCCACATCAATCTTTTTTGCAAACTAGACAAGACTATTTATAAAAATTGATTATTTTTAAGCATACAAAATAGAGTAAAAAGATTCCTAAACCATATAATTACAAGATAGACGTATTAGGTCACGTACAATAATTAACAGAACCGTTTATTCGGTAATTCAGGTCAAACAGATTCACGTTTTTTCCCCTTTTCATTCACCATCTCGATGGACATTTTAATTTGTACACATCTACCGCGTGTACCCTTGTAGACTTGTGGATAATTTAGGAAATGGACGTTGTTATTTTATTCTGGGTAATTTTGAAAATTGAAAAGCTTGTCAGAGATAAGTTTGTTGTGATTTGGTGAGAGAATCGAACACATTTGCCGATCGAAATTCGGCCCAGTGATACATTTGACGATAAACGATTATGTAATTCTGTTCACCTATATACTAAATGGTGTATCGTGCGAATATGGTACCTACTTGAGCCATATGCGAAAGAATTCGTGTTATGTGCTTGATTCTTGGAAATATTTTATATTTTAGAATGTTTGCTAGATGAACGATGATGAAAATGTGAAGTAAACTAACCTTTTCTTTGATCGAAGTATCGAGTAACGTTTCAATCATCAACCTTTGCAAGCAGTCGGCCATTTGTCGAGCCTGAACATAAATTGGAAGGTTTGACAAGTGTATAAATCGGCATCGAAGTGCCCAAGTAGGCATATTTTTTTCATCTAACGTATCTATTATGCGTAGGTACCTGTTTAGTGGTAGCGACTGCGGCGCTGATTACGACCACCGTTTGTACGATACGATACAATGGATCGATTATGCAAAAAACAATCGAAGCAAATGTCACCGGTCTGGAGACAAACTCGTTGAATACGGTCAGCAGCATATAAATGACGGTGAACATATCGCTAATGGATGTCAAAAAAATCTGTATCTGGTACGAATTTCGTATCGAATCGCAGTACTGGACTACTTGAAGATACACGTTGTTTACGTCGTCCACATCTTGTACGTTAAATCTTTTTTTATTTGTTTCAACCTAGAATACGGTTCATATAGAATGAAACGTCCGAATCGTGCGTAAAATGGAATTGTCGTATCGAGCACGCGCAACACGCACACGAGCCATGAAGCGAACTAATCGCACCTACCAAACATTCGACGTGATGGTTAAGCATTTGGAATTTTCGTCTGCCGTAGTGTACGTTATTAATAAAAGTCAGCATTACGAATCCGTTTGTGGCCACGAAGTACGTCCGAACGAGTACGTTTTTCAATATCAGTCCCATAGAGAAGCCGGCAGCCAGGTACAGGTTTCGCAAGTACTTGCTATAGGCGTAGAAGCCGATCGAGATCGCGCCGACGATTAACTGTATGGGAGCCGATGCCGTCGAATCTGCGTCCTCTCGTATGCCCATCGATTTCATAGCGCCGTCGGTTTTTCGCAGTTTACTCAACGTTACCTGGATCGATTTGTAATACCACAGGTAGAACGCGTACGACAGGAAACTAACGACGGCCGTTAGTCCGCATTGGATGCTGTTGAATAATTCTCTGCTTATTTCCTCCTGAAGAGAACAAATTATATCGTAGGCTAAATCAGCCAAGATGATGGCGTGAAAAAGCAGCCAACCTAGGCGAATGAATCGACGAACGATGTCGGTGACGCGGATTTTGAACATAGTACGACGGTAGAGACGAAACGCGAACGAACGAATAACCAAGGCGGGACGTTTTAATCGCCATGAAACGGGCAGTTCCGCTGAAAGCATTTTCAAGTGCAGGTTCGAGTGTTTCGAGACCCTCTCGCGAGTCAAGGGCGATATTATGCGAGTAGAAGTGCTCGACTAATCGATCGTTGTACAGAAATGGACGTCGATAGCTTCAATTATGTGATGGAAAAATGAGGAAATTTTGTATCGGCCGGATGTCCCCGATCAAATAGAAATTGAATTCGACGACGGGTCTGAAAAATGAAATAATACGAAAGTTTCGATCTGACAGGCCCAACGAGCTCCACAGATATACTATTCAGTTCTAGATATTAGTATCGAGACTATATATAAATTGAACCCTCTAAAGCTGATCTACTTCGAAGATTCAAACATTTGATAGAAATTCGCATTGGTCAAGAGCGTTGTAAAAATTATGAAACGAGTGATACGAGCATATCAAACAAACCTGAGGCTATAGCCGATATCATGATATTCTTTTGAATACGTTACTGCTCCGCAACATAGTATTGTTCAAATAAAAAGGGTAATAATTGATCTAGTAAGTATTTGCAGAGAAGTTGGATACGAATACGATGGACGAGTCGAGGTCCTTGCCGAATGAAGGTGTTATGTAGACCCATGCGGCAATCTTGGTGTACTGTACACTGTACAGTGTACATACACGTACACTTTGTAAAGATTTTTTTTAAATCACGATATGAAATCCATCCTATATTATATGCTAAATCGTGTCTTGACTTACTTAATGACACATATAAGTTGCAAATTAGTTATACTTTTAATTGCCATCGTATAGCACCGCCCTGGTAACTTCTGGTCACGTGTTCGTGTATGTGTGTGCGTTACATATCGTTCTCTCAACTCGAATCGATTTATTAAAATAATGAAAAAAAAAAAAATTCAGTAGGAAAAATTATCCGTCGCGTCGTTTATAAGCGAAGAGAATTTAATTCGTATTAATTACCGTTCTTACGAAAGGATGACAGACGTTGGAAATTATTAAATTATATCGTAAAGATGTTCTGTATGGGTTTATTATGTGAAAACCAATTCGAATTTAATAATGTTGATGCACGTTTTTGTGCAAATGCAACGCCAACGTACTGATTACATACCTACGATCTCCGACTGTCGAGAGTCCGGGCCGAGTTACGCGATGCAATAAAATGCTAGAAAAATGAAGATTAATTTATGCCATCCAATTAGATTACCGACACGACCGAGGCGCCGGGTTTTCAACGTGTAAACTGTAAACTGGTTCGCCTCGGGTTAATGTGCCATGAAAATAGGCGACGATGAACTGAATGAATGCGACGCATTTGGGTGGGAAAATTCCTTAGAATTTTAGGGAGTATATTTTTCAATTATCCAAATGAAATTTTTTTTTTCAAGAAATATTTGCAAATTTCTTAGGAAAAATTTTTATGGTTTTTTCAAATGAATTTTTGGAAAAATTTTTGGACAATTTTTGAATTTTTTTTTCAATTCAAAATTTCATTTTTCAACGATTTTTAGCTGATTTTTTTCACATTAATTTCAATATTTTTTCAAAAATTTTCTCTCAATTTTTCTATGAATAATTTTTCCATTTTTTTTTTGGCAATTTTTATAATTTTTTGGGCCAGAATTTCATTTTTTAAACGATTTTACTTAATTTTTCCATCAGCTGAATATTTTTTGTTTTCAAATTTCTATGCTTGAAATTTTTTACACTTTTTTTCATTTTTTCCCTGAAAAAGAATTTTTTGAAAATTTTTTTCCTGTTGGTAACAGTTTTTTTAAACGCAACTTTGAAATTTTTGGACTTTTTTTCTGTTTTTTTGTTTTTTTGTTTCAAATTAAATTTTAACGAATTTTCACAATTTTTGTCTCATAGTTAAATTTCAAATTCAGAATTTATTTTTTCAAAATATTTTTTCTCAACTTTTCTTTAAAAAATTTTTTAATTTTTTTTTTTCAGAAAGCTGACTAAGTTGAAATTTTTTTTGGTGATTTTCGAATTTTTATAATTTTATTGCACCAGAATTTTATTTTGTGGACGATTTTCATCCAATTTTTTCATCGACTGAATTTTTTTTTTTTAAATTTGACGTTTTAAAGATTTTTTTAAAGATTTTTTTTTCATTTTTTCTTTGAAAAAAATTGTAAAAATTTTTGATTTTTTTTTCACTTGATAACAGTTTTTTAAACGCAATTTTGAAATTTTTGAAGTCTTTTATTTTCAATTTTTTGTACTGTTTTTTTGATTCAAAATTTTATTTTTCAACGATTTTTTCATAATTTTTTTTCTTATGGTTAAATTTCAATTTTGTAATCGGAATTTTATTTTTTCAATGATTTTTTCTCAATTTTTCTGAAAACAATTTTTTCATTTTTTTTTTCAATTTTTTGGCAATTTTTCAATTTTTATGATTTTTTTTGATCCAGAATTTTATTTTGTGAACGATTCTGACTCGATTTTCACATCAGTTGATTTTTTATTCGACATTTTGAATTTGTTGAACATTTTTTTTTTAATCCCAAGTAATTTTAAAAACAACTTTTTATTATTATTCGAAATGTTTGAAATTCTGTAAACCAGAATTTTGTAATCTCGATCTCTTTTGTTTTTTAGTCCAGCCCGAGAGAGAAATAATGTGCCACAGGAATTGAACTATGGCGGTAATTTTTGGAGGTAGTGCGATATTTTGAGTTTTTGACAGATTTAAAAAATCAACCTCACGAATTTTGAAAAAAAAGCCTGATTGATAATTTGCTAATTTCGCTACACGTACTCCTTTCCATTCATCTCACGTCAATTTCCTAATTTTTACTGTGATTTTCCTCGATTATGTAAGAAATGATTACCATATTACAGATTGACTTGAATGATATGAGTATACGGCGAAATTATTGTACCAAGAAACTAATTGTATAATTTGAACATATCGATAAAGGTTGAATAAATTGTAAACTTCCTGCAAGACATGCCACACGAGCTCACAGCTTTTGAATAGAAATAATGAATAATTCGAGTCATTTCGCAAAAGCCCCAATACGAATATACTGGTCAAACCCATCAAACTCTTCAATTCTACGAGCATTTTACTTGTTGAAAAACACATCTTTGAACGATCATTTCCGGTCATTTATGTCACTTTTACCGGCATCTTTCACTCTCTCGCCTATTTTGTAGATTCTAATCAGCACTGTTATCGTCCGGCAGTTACGAAAAACGATAACCGCTGAAAAGGCGAAGAGAGATAGGTAGGTTAGGTATGTAGATGAATAGATGTCAGGTGCAATCATAATTTGCATCGAATTTAGTCCGACTGCCGGCTTCGTGATGTACCGTACTCGTATTTGTGCAACGTATCGAATTCACGCTTCTTACCGGCGGGCATGATGAGGGTACTAGTTTCAAGGTTGTCCCCCTGAACTGTCAAGCTCCCACTCTGCTCGCCGATTGCTTACCAAATTGGAGTACTACCCTGATTTTTTTTTAATAACGAAATGTGAAGATGTACTCATATATATAACAGGTACACGAGTACGTACAATTCAAACCAAATGTGCGAATCGTGTCACTTCTACCATACACCAATATACATGATATAGTTCGGCGTTCAGTGCGTTGCGAATATTACTCTGTTCGATATGTTTTTAAAGGTTAGTGATTTTCATTTTCGAATGAGATTTTTATCGCGGTGTGGTTTGAGTTTTATTTTATTACTTTTTTCACGGTGATGTACGGTTGAATTTTTTTTTTTTTTTGGAGTTTTATGTACTTGGTTATTGATTTGTTTGTTGGGTTTAAACGTACCAATTGGTTAGAGAGATACTCGTATACCCGGCGAATAAAGTATGCAACTTAATTAACGTATTGTTTTGGTTCGATCGACGTATTGACGAAATTACGAGTAATGTGTTGATTCGTTTTTTCTACGCTTTTATCAATTTTTCCCCTAAAAAAAAAAATTATTTAAAATGTTTACCATTTTTCTTGAATTTTGGTGCGGTTTCTTCAAAATTGGTGGTGATTGGTAGTTATTTTGGTGTTTTCTTTTTTCTTTTGAAGACTTGAAAAATTTGATGATTCTTTGAGACCTCATTTGTTTTGAGTTTTAAATTTAGCTCAAGGGTGAAGATTATTATTTTATTTTTTTTTTCGAATTAAAAGACTCATTTTCCAAACCAATACTGAGATTTTGTTTAAAATAAATGAAAATTGAAAAAAAAAATAATAATGAAAAATAATTTAAATACAAAGTTCAATTTTTTGGATTTTTATGAATTTTTTGTACTTGATGATACCCAGGATTTTTTTTTAATCAAGAGATTCATTTTCCAAGCCAAAACTGAAATTTGGTCTACGTAAAATGAATGAAAATTGAGAAAATAAACAAAATATTTGAATAAAAATTTTAATTTTTTCGAATTTTATGAATTTTTTCGAATTTGTTTGTTGAAGTAAAATGATGAGAAATTTTTTGAATTTTTTTGCTTCATCATTTCATTTTAATTTTGGGATTTTTTGTCTGACATCGTGATTTTGGCCACATTTATCTCGTACATTTATTCATTTACTTGATTTATGTTTCTTTCGTGCGCGTTTTTTCTATCGAATGAAAAGCTTTTCATAAAAATTCCTAAATCATTCTATTCTTTGCATAGATGAGAAAGTGATTTGTGGGTTATGGGCGTAGGATATTCAATGGACCAAGTTAGAAAAATTGGAAAAATTTTCAAAGATGAAAAATTTTCTAAAATATGATTCAGTTTTCCTCTACGCAGGAGTTTTTTCAACTAGGGCAAACGAATTCTCAGGTAGAGCTATCAAAAACAAAAAATTCAGATTTTTTTATTCTTCAAAATTTAAAAAAGACCCATTAAACGATATTGTTATTGACGTTTTCATGCAAATCGAACATCCTATTAACGAATTCGCCATCGAATTCTCATTTAAAGCAATTTTTTCTTCAGTTGGCCCATCTAATCCAACTTCTACTCCTCCCCAATGGCACCTTGAAAATTTCTGGAATTTTGAAGAGAAATTAATTTAAGAAAATTTTTGCCGAAATATAGTTTAGCACACTTCATTTTAATCAATCAGGCCATTTTTGACGATTTTTCGCTCTTCTCGATTTTTTCAAAAGGTTTCAGATCAATTTATTTTTTAAAATGTGTCGTATAACCATCGAAAATGATCAGAATAAGTATTATTTCAAATGGCTGAAATTAGCGAGTACGTAATGCTCGAAAAATAATTTTACTCAGTCAACAGGTCGAGAACGTTTGAAGTTCTGCTTAAAAAATTTCAAAGTTGAGATTTTTTCACAATATGAAATGAAATCGAAATTATTCTTATTTATGGAGTCGTACATTTTTATTATTATTTATTGGTAACACTGAATGTAAGACCAGGAAGCTCAAAAATTGTGCAAAAAATGTTTGAAAATTGCAATAAAAAAAATTAATTTGAAACATAAAATTTTTTGTTGAGGAAATCGGTCCCATTTTTCAATTATTTCAATAGAACGTTTGTTTTATCCTTCTAAGAAAAGAAGAGAAAAAAATCACTGGCAGAACATCAGTTTAATGGTTGAGAAGAAGTCGAATTTTTGACTCAAAATTTAAAAAAAAAATAAAACCAATGATGGGAAGGGGGTGAAAAATTGATTCGAGAAAAGTACAGATCTCTAATTTCTTGGAACCTTGCAAGACGTCCTCATCAACTGCCTTTCAAAGAAATCGTCGAAATATTTTGAAATATTTTTGGCGAATGAATTCTTTTAAGAATTTCCCAACCCTAATCTCAAGTTTTCCCTCCCCGGGGGAGGGGTGGAGATCCTATCGATTGAACCTTATCTTCTCGAAATTCTTCCATCGCCATTTAAAATATTCAACCTAAAATCACCTGTGAAAACCAAACTCTCCTCACTCGCCATAAAACAGTGCACCTCAATCCGTAATCTCAACCACGATTTTTCCATCTCAGGTAACCTCACTAGCAGTCCTGCTCGCAGTGCTGGTCACTGCCGAACCTCCGATCTCAGGCTACGGCGGCCAACGTGGCAACGGAGCCGGTTACGGTTCAGGTTCGAGCTCAGGTAATGGTCAATACGGCGGCAGCGGCTCTCCTTTCGGCCGAGGCGGTGCAGCTGGCTATGGTTCGAGTCAAAGTGGAGCCGGGTATGGTTCGAGTCAAAGTGGAGCCGGGTATGGCTCGGGGCAAAACGGAGGCGGTTACGGATCGGGCCAAAGCGGTGCGTACGATTCGTCTAGCTCGTCAGGATCTCAACCTTCGTACGGTGGTCGATCATCGCTCAGCGGATTGGCCAGCAAATACGGCGGATTATCTGGACGTAACGGATATAGCGCGGGAAGCGGCAGAGGATCGGCTACAAGATACACAGCTCAGTCTGGCTCGAACGGGTATGGTGCCGGAGCTAGTGGCTCGGCCGCTGGTGGATATGGCAGTTCGGGATCCGGCAATGGTTACTCGGCTGGTGGACTTGGATCTCAATCTGGTGGTGTTGGAGGCGGCAACGCCGGAGGATACGGAGGTGGAAGTGAAAGCGGTTACGGTCAGGGTGGCAGCAATGCTGGGTACGGTAATGGAGGATCTAACGGATATGGCAATGCAGGTGGTAGCGGATACGGAGGCAGCGGCTCAGGAAACGGCGGAGAAGACCCATTATCTGTGAGTATTTCATTTCAAGCTCTGATGTGATCGATTTGTTATGCGAAAATATATAGCGAATCTAAATTCCAATGACTCGTAGGAACCTGCCAACTACGAATTCTCCTACGAAGTCGACGTACCAGAATATAACTTGGAATTCGGTCACCGAGAAAGCCGTCAAGGAGACGAGGCGAACGGATTATACCACGTTTTATTACCCGATGGAAGAACCCAAATCGTGGAATACGAAGCAGATCAAGACGGATACAAACCAAAAATCACGTACCAAGAAGCGAGCAACAATGGAAACGGAGGCGCTAACGGACAAGGTGGTGCCTTTGGAAACGGCGCTGGTTATGGAAATGGTGCAGGATCCGGAGCTGGAGGTTACGGTAACGGCAACGGAGGAAGCGCCGGATACAGCGGTGGTTTAGGTGGCCAAGCAGGAGCAGGCGGTTACGGTGGTCAGAACGGAGGTGCATCCGGATACTCCGGAGGTGACTAATCCTTCATCAAATTTCCACTCTAATGTTCCATGATTTTCATTAAAAATTGCCCATTTTCCTACTACATAGGCCCATCAGCTGGCGGATACAGCAGCGGCTCAAATGGAGGTTTTGGCGGCAGCCAAGGTGCTGGTTACGGAAACTCGGCCGGTCTCGGCGGTAGCGGTTACAGTGGCAGTCAAAACGGAAACGGATACTCCAAACAAGGAGGTTCGTCCTTCGGTAGTAACGGTAACGGTTACGGAGCATCGGCCCACAGTGGCGAAAGCCCATACGGTGGATCGAGTTCGGCGTCTGGTGGCTACAGTAGCGGTGGACTCGGAGGTGCTGCTGGTTACGCCAGTTTTCGCAACTCTCAGCAGTCCGGGTCGAGCTATGGGCAGAATGGAGCTGCTGGATATGCGGCCTTCCGCAATAGCCAATTAGGAGACTCGGCTGGCTACTCGAGGAACGGTGGAAGTGACTCGGATTCTGGCGGATCTTATTGAGGGGTCATGTGAAGGTGTGTTTTGCTCAATCCACTCTCCAGTGTTTACCATATCGACTGCGATCTTTTATTTATTACGTTATTTATTTATTTTTTTTGTATCAGTACAAAGTAACAAAGCATTTGTTATGTATAATTTGAAAAATATAATTTGAAAATTTAATACGTGGAGATTTTAGTTTGATACGTTGTTGCTAGGCTGGCAGAAAGCATGCTGCCTACGAAAAATTAAGTCGGCGAGGTATTCTACCTGACTGTAGTATGGTTTGCCTGTCAAGAGGTGAATGAACACTGAACAGTTCGATCGAAACCACTTTTTATTTGGTTTGGTTGGTTGCTGTGTCGTAGGGAACAGGCACTTGAGAATGAAAAGAGAAAGATACTATTTTTTTTTTTTTTTTTCATTTTACACATATACCTTCGCCGTTTTCAATAGGCAACTTATCTATTAGGTCCTTACATATTTTTGTTTTCTTGTTGCATACCTATATTGAGAAAGGTCATAAACCTTTTACTTGTGAAGTTAATGTGTGAAAAATTGCAATTACGATTTGACTGAAATATCCCACTTTTATTTACGTAATTTCATAAATAATTCAATAGATTTGAAAAATTCGTGTTTTTCTCACAAAGTCTGTTCCGTAGAAAATCAAATAATTCATTAAAATTATTGTGTAGCATATTCTAGCAAATTAGGAGTTCCTTTTCCAAAATTTGCTCGTCAACATTTTGCATCTTCGTTTTTCAAAATTCCTCATCAAAAATTTGCTTCTTGTAATTAAAAAAAAAATTTGCAGTAAGAAAATTTGAAATTGAAAGGGATGCCTTGATGTGTTCAAAGTTCAAAAACTGGAGAAATTATTCAGTTTTTAATTTTTCGAATGGTAGGTGGAGGAGCATGAATTGAACCAAGCAAAATGCCAGTGGTATTTTTTGAAACAGGTATTATACTTTTTTCAATGGTGAACAAATATTTTCTAAAATTTAAAAAATTAGAAAATTGGAATTTTTTTTTTTAATTGAGGAAAATCAGTGCCTGATGCAAGAAATACTTTTTTTATGAAATCGAAAAAAATAAAAAAAAAATAAAAAACCTATAAAACGTAAAAATTATCAGAATTCAAAAAAAAGAAAAAAATAGAAACTTTTTTCAAAAGTTGAAACACTTGATGTTTTTAAAAAATTAAAAAATTCTGAAAAACAAAAAAAAATGGGGAAAAATTTGCGCACTTCTCGAAAACTTTTTTTTTTAAATCAGGGGAAAAAATTGAATTGAAAAATTTTTGAAAATTGGATAAAGAAGAAGTACCTACTTGCTTTGAAATAAAGGAAATCAATACCTGGATAAAAAAAATTATGAAATTGATAGAATAAAAAAATAATTAAAAAACTGAGAAAACTTGAAAATTTTTAAAATACCTATAAAAAAAATGGAGAAAATAGCAACTTTTTCAAAAGATAAAAAATTTGATGTTTTTGAAAAATTGAAAAATTCTGAGAAACGAAAAAAATGTGGAAAATATGCACATTTCTCAAAAACTTTTTTTTACAGAATTGAGGAAATGAAAAAAAAATTGAATTTGAAAAAATAAGTTTTTTTTCGAAAAATATATCGTAAAAATCAAAAAATTCTGAGAAACAAAAAAATTGGGAAAAATATGCGCACTTCTCGAAAACTTTATTTAAAAAAATGTTGAAATTAAAGAAAATTGAATTGAAAAAAAAAAATTTTGACAGTCGAAAAAAGAAGAACTACTTGCTTTGAAATTAAGAAAATCAATGCCCTAACCCGATGAAAGAAATTTAAAAAAAAAATGAAAAACTGCGAAAACTTGAAAATTTTTAAAACTTGAAAAAATGGAGAAAATAGCAATTTTTTTCAAAAGATAAAAAATTTGATGTTTTAAAATTAAAAACTTCTAAGAAACAAAAAAGTATGCACATTTTTCAAAAACTTTTTTTTACAGGATAATTGAGGAAATGGAAAAAAAAATTAATCAAGTAATTGAAAAAAGAAACTAAAAATCCAAAAAAAGAACTGCTGTCTTTGAAATTGAGAAAATCTATGCTTAATAAAAAAAAAATTATGAAATGAAAAAAATGAAAAAATGAGAAAACTTGAAATTTTTTAAAATTCGAAAAAATGAGGAAAATAGCAACTTTTTTTAATAGATAAAAAAATTCAACGTTTTTGAAAAATTAAAAAATTCTGAGAAACAAAAAAAATGTAACATTTCTGAAAAACTTGAAGAAATATGAAAAAAAGAAATTGAAGAAAAGAAATTTTGAAAATCGAAAAAAGAAAAACTACTTGCTTCAAAATTAGGATAAAAAAATTATTTTTTCATGAAATTGAAAAAATGAAAAAAAAAATAAAACTCAGGACCTCACTACCTTGTGTATTTTCAAGACCTCACTACAGCCGATTGCTAAACATGGGTGGGTGTGAGTTAGCACTTGAAATTTTGGTTCTGGGTTCTTTTTACATGGTCTATCGATTTGTCTTGGTTTGGGGTCTAAGATTTTTTT
>FIZT01048832.1:0-14494 GCA_900065295.1 Paracoccus marginatus
GAACTGGAACTGAAATTGCATCTAGTTCCAGTTCCAGTTTTCAGTTTTCAGTTCTCACAATTTTAGTTCCAGTTCCAGTTTTAGTTCCAGTTCCAGTTTCAGTTTTTCCATCCCTGATTTTTGGTCGCTTCTTTGCTTCGATTTCTTAAAACTCCCAATAATGACTCAAATAAATGTCAAAATTGAAGGGGAAAAAAATCAAGAATGCATGCATTTACGTAAAATTGAATTCGTCGCTCATTTGGAAGTGGCTGAATTCGACTCACTTCTGCTCAGAGGTGCAAACCTGAATTCGTAACACGAAAAACAAAACAAACCTCGTAAGACTTTTCATCAGCCCGACCTCATCGCGACCGCGAATTATGACCCCTTAAATATTGCTAACTTTTCGGTTTAAAAACGGCTGACCCTACAACGGTCATTTTTATGATTTCTTCTAATAATACGCTAATGATGATAATGAAATATTTATTTCCGCGATAAAGTTGATTAATCAGATTTCATGTAAACTTTCCACATGCCAGAGATGACCTACACGCGCTCACAGAACAGATTTGGCAAATGAAAGTAAATACAATATTTTGACGATACCCCAGGGCTGATTTGTTTATCGCCATTTTCCACACCAAAATAAATAATAATCAATAGTAATAATACTCGTATGATTTTATCTGTCTCGCAAGCCGCGATCACCGTAAACAATAAATAATTTTTCCATTTCAAACGTCACATTGGGGAGTATATAAAATGCCTAGACTCATTTCGTATTTCATTCATATGCGAAAATTCGCGTGTTCGGTCAACTTACGACGTTATACGAGCAAAGAATACACAAGTTCAAGACATTCGTTTAATTGCCGTGTATTCTGAACACGAAAGTAGCTTAAACATACGAAGGTAATATATTATACAGTACCTACATACTTATGTTATTATTCTTATTCGCATGTATCTCGTACGTACAGCGACGATGTTAATTTTTACATTTCATTTCACGGGTAGATCGAGTTTCAGAATGATTTACATTTTTTTTTTCGCATCAATAATTATAACGATAGGTACCTTACCTACTGGATACATTTTTTTTTTTTTGTTATTCGGCCAAAGAGACGGGATATTAATGAAATTTTTCTAGTTTAAATGTACAGCGTGTGGAATAGACAGGTTGGTTGAAATATGTAGTAGACAAGTCGAACAAAATTTTATACGTATGTGACAAAGAAAGTGGTCGAATATACAGCAAATTTATTCAGGTTTATAGGTTAGAATTTTCGAAATGACGTCAACTTTTGCAGTGTACCTCAAACTTCAACTTACTCACATTGCAAGGAAATAATTTTTTTGGTTGTCTCCATTTTTTTCTCCCACTAACAATAAGATTTTCTCCTCTTTTTTTTCTTCTCGCCACCCACCGAGTATAAAAACATACTAACGGTTGGTACAAAAAATTGCAGATGTTTCGCTTACTAGCATTGTGCCTCGTTATCTCAAGCTGGTCGTCGTGTTCGGGAATGGTTAGCTTTGAATTGAGAAGAAATGCTGGACATTTCCATCAAGTTCGTACAATATACACACTCTCCAATTCTCCGAGCTGCGATACGACATTTCGTAGGTACTCGAAAACATAATAATCATCATTATGATTTGCTCGTCTTTGCAGGCCAAGATCGACGAGAGCATCGTGAATTTCGGTTTGAATTTGAACAAACTATTGCAACAGAATGCGGGTGAAGGAGAGAACGTAGTCATTTCGCCAATCGGTATCTACGCTTCGATGGCATTGACCCACCTTGGAGCCAATGGCCGGACCAGAGATGAGATAGGAAAAGTTATGGGCTTGCCCAGCAACTCGCAGGCGTAAGGAAATCACAATTTTGGAACAACCAGCCAGCAATGTTGAAACATTAAATTTTTAATGTAAATCGAACGAATTTCTCTTGTACAGAATGGCGGACAAACTGCACGAAAACTTGGGCAATATATTGAAACGTTTGCAAGACGCTCCAAACGCTAATACAACTCTAATCAACGGAATATTCCTGCAGAACGGATACCAATTGAAGGATACTTTTCAGAAGAAGTTACAGTCGTACTATCGAAATGAAGTCGTCAACGTGGACTTCAACTCTGACGAGGTTACCGAAATTGTAAACGAGTAAGTTGAACAACGACCATCCCTAGATTGCCCAGTAGTTATCAGATTCGTTATCCTTATTTCTAATCCTGCTATTATCGCATTCTCTTAGATGGTTTTCGAAACAAACGCACGATAAAATCGAACAATTCTTCGAAGAAGCTATCCCACGCGACACCAAATTACTCTTGGCAAATGCTCTATGTTTCAACAGTAACTGGAAACAAGCCTTCCCGGTAGAAACAACTCAACAGTAAGACTATAATCCCTTCCCATTTTCCTACACTGCTTATCTATAATTATGTGATTTTGAAAATTATTTCTCTTCTCGTTCAGAGAATCATTTGAAACGGAAAACGGTCAACGAGAATCGATCAACATGATGCGCAAAACCGACACCGTACCTTACTACTGCGATGAACAAAACCGTTTCGAAGCCGTCGCAATCCCCAACGAACAGAACGATTATCAAATGTACGTCGTCCTCCCGCAACAAGGTCAAACGCTGAAAAATCTCTCGAACCTGATCACCAACCAACACATCCAACAAATCGTCAGCCAATCTGTACCAACCGTCGTCGACATCAAGGTACCTCAGATGAGACTGAAAACGTCCGATAAAATCAAACAGACGCTTCAACAGCTGGGTGTAAATCAATTGTTCGATTCTCCCGATCTAAGCAACATGATCGATAGATCAAATTTGCGAGTCAGCCAAGTAAATTACGCGCTCGAAATGGAAGTCAACGAACAAGGCATCGACGTTTGCGCCGGTACCACGCAACAGTATAAAATTCGCCAGCAACAGGAGGTAGAATACGCCGACGCGCAGAAGCAATTCTATTTACAAAAGCCTTTCATGTTTTTCGTGCACCACGCGCCAACCAAATGCGTTTTATTCTGCGGCAATATTCATCAGCTTTCTGCATAGATTTAGGTAACATTAATCTCGTGAGCCTAGGCCTACTTTATAGGCAAATACCTGATGATAACAATCGAAACATCCCTTCCTCCTTCCTCTTTTTTTTGTTCGTCTTGTACCACTATTCTGCTGAGAATGTTTTCAACATGCTGTTCATACGTATTAAGTTACCTAATCATAATTTATACGCATGATTATCAGGTCTCACACTATCGTAAATAAGTTCAAGCATAATTTTTTCGGCAAATTTTTCCCAAATTTTGTATGTACTTTGAAATCATGTTAACAGTTTATTTCAATTATTAATATACACTACTCATTTGAAAGCACGACGAATTAATTTTTTCCACGCATTCTTCTTCTACTTATTGACTAACTGGGAAGAAGGGCAACGCTGTTCTTCAAACAAAACAACGTTAAACGTATTCGAGTTCAACTTTTGCCAACAAAAAAAAGTAGAATGGCGAGTAGAATAAAAGTACCAACCTACCTACCTACCTACCTACCTACCTACCTACCTACCTACCTACCCAACTATACTTCTCCGAAGCTAATTGAAAAAAAAAAACTTGGAAAAAGATGAGCAAAATCACCAAAATTAAAACCAAAATACTATAGTAACGACGTGAGCGATAGCAAAGTATCCACAAGAAACTTTTCTCAAGAGCACACAATAACTCGCACGTCTACTACAAAAATCTTTCTACTGAATGCATCAATCAGCCAAACAGGCTGGGGGAACCAAAATCATCTCACAGAAAAAATTCCGAAATAATTCGAGTCAATCGCATGTATTATGCTCTCAATGCTCTCACAAGATAGCAAAATTTCATCTTATCGAATAAGTATAATCGTAGTAGGTTCGATGTAATTTTCGTGCCTTATCTGCAACCAAAATTAGAGAAAAATTAACCTATTTTCCGACGTCGTTACTTGCGAATGGTGTAATATCCCAAGATATTAGTTTTGGTGAAATCACTCGGGGACGAAAAGCAACGTTAAATTAACCTACGCTCATTTCCAAGAATATAGGTACCTACGATATTTATGTACTTGTACCAATATTTGGAACATGGTTTTCTCTATATAATATTCTAAATTTACCGCAATGCTACTCTCCGACAAACTGGTTTCATTAACGAAAACGTCACAGTGATTACTACTAGTGCTAGAAATGGCGAAATTTTGTTTAAAAATGAAGAAGTATCAGAACTGAAAGGGAAGAAATCAGTCGTTGATAATTAGCATCTAACTCGGGTAGGTGCACCCCCATCGCGATTAAATTGAAGAAAAAAAAGTGAAAAATGCGGAAGACCACTTGATTCAATTTGAAATCTCCCATCAGATATTGTACTCGAATATTCAATTACTCATAATATGGTAGGTACCTACTACCTACATATTCAAGAGTCGATGAGTAAGTTGAAAAATATGCAATAGGTAATGAAATGAATGTAATTATACACACACACACACGAGCAAATACAGATTATTGAAATATTACAAAACAATCAATGGTAACGACAGGCAATAGGTTGGTGAATCACTACAGTAACCATACACAGTACACACACACACACACACACACACACACGCACACACACACGCACACACACACACACACACACACACACACACACACACACATCATACTCAAGTAACCAAGTATAGTATAGTATAGCTCAATTGAACGCATGTATTTACATAGGTAATTGAAGATGAATACTACTGCGTACTATGTAAGTAAAGGGAGCAATTCGAATCAGTGAAATACACACGAAGCACCGGAATCGCGAGGGGAGCAGATATGGCTGTACGAATAGGTATACTAGGCCACTATAGACGCGAATATTTCACATTTCGCCAGTTCTGTACGACTTCACAGGCCGTCGCGTCGTTATCGCGTTTTGTTTTTGTTATTCATTGAGACGTTTAAAAATATTAATACCTAGGTAATCGTACGTATAATTCAAACACAATGTTAACAGCTTATCCGCTTATCCAGTTTTGGAAACGTACGACGAAGTGGTCTGATGGTCGAAGTCGTATCGTAGTCGTGTGGTCGTGGTCGTAGGTTAACAGAAAAACCTAATAGATAGATAGACAGAGCGGCGGTGCGCGTCTTAAATAATACTCATAACGAGAACAACACAAACAACAGAACAACTCACTCACAAAATCATTGATTTATCAAAACCTTCCGTTGCCAGACGTATTTTATCACTAACGCGTTAAACAAGGAAATGTAATTATATTCTCGTCGTCGTATTAAATATTCGAGCTCGACCAACACTTCGTTTTATTGATGCAATGGTAAGTCACCATACTCGTATTAATAATAACAACGCTCTAGCACGTAGTTACTTGTTTTCGTTTTATCGCTCAACTTTTTTTTTTTTTTTTTTTTTTTTTTTTTTTTTTTTTTTTTTTTCCCCCCTTTTTTTTTTTTTTTTTTTTTTTTTTTTTTTTTTGTTTTTAATCTCGTAATCAGAAAAATTTATTAATTTTTTCAAGATTAATTAATGAACTGTGACAACCGTCGAATCGCTTGTTTTATCAACTTTATCGCAAAAAAAGTTCATACCGATACCTCGTACAGATTACTTCACGCGTACCACAAACCTTGTACTAGAACAAGTTGAAATACCTAATAATGTATTTTTGGAAATTTTTTCTCCTCCGAATTTAAATTCTGCGGCTAACACGTTTTGTTTTGGAAAATTTATTTTTGCATTTCAATGAGGAAAATAGTCGACAACTCGCGAATGAATAATTTAAATTAACGCGTCCGATGTGAAACGAGTCAAAATTGCCAATTATAAGATCTTTTTATTCGCGCGAAACGTCATCCTGAAATTATTCAAAGTGCCCTCCACGTTTCAGGCGAAAAATCTAATATTGATTTTTCTCGTGCCGTTGATCGGATCTGCGCTGAATGATATGAGTACCAGTGCGACAACATCGCCGGCCGAGAATTATGTTAAAAGCGAATCGGAAATGGAGGCGGTGAGTACACCAATTCATTTTCATTATAGCCTATTTTTCATTCCTATTTAACAAACAAACAAGCTTTCATTTCAGCCGAATTTTCTCCCCAAGTACATGTTGATAGTTTTCTTAAACGTTATCTCCGCAGTCTTTTGATATCAATACCTTCGTACAACGAGTTATTAAATAGGCAAAATACCTATCAAAGTTTTCAAATAGCACATTTCTGTGACCCTGCGACTGCCCATTAAATACTTGAGCTGAACAAATGAAAATTTTACCCTAATAACTTCCTTTCCAAACAACTGATGATGTGGGATGCATCGAGTGGCCTCGATGTCTTCAAATTTTCTGATTTGATTGAATATTTTCGTGTCTTCCTTACTGATAGTTGAATCGAAAAGTTGAATTTGGTCGTGATAATGTAATGAAAATTCGGCTAAAAGGAAACTTTTTTTCGTAATAGGTACACGCAACTCTCAACACATATTTTTACAGATAGCGGTGGCTGGGATATTGAACTTTACGATAGAATTTCAAAAAATTTTAGGTCATCTCAGTAGTTCGGATGGTAACGTGTTATTCGCTCCAGTCAACTTGATCGGCGCTTCAGCTACTCTCCTATTAGGAGCTGATGGCGAATCGAAACATGAAATTCTACACGTATTGGGTTTGATTTCGGGAAGAAGTCTGATGAAAAAGTAATTCAGTTTCGGTACCGTAAATATACGATATGTTTTCCGTTCAACAAATTACAGCGGTTTCAAATTTTCAGAGAAGAAAAAATCCACAGTACTTTGGGTAAGCTATTGCATAAATTTGTAGCTGAACACGAGAACAACACGGCGATCAAGGTGCTCTTGGCAAATGGACTTTTCATTCAAAAAGATGCTGTTATCGAAAAGCAATTCATCAAATCCGCCGAAGAAATATACAAAAACGAAATTAAAATAGTCGATTACACAGCTGCCAATAACGCGGCGGTGAACATTATCAATCAGTAAGTGTGATCTACAAAAAAAAACAAAAAAACAAAAACGTACTGAGACGCTTACCTTTTTCCGTATTTTAAAGATGGGCTGCATCTCATACGAATGGAAAAATCAACGAAATTATTCAACCACCGTTGATGCCAAATACTCAGTTAGTCATTGCCAGCACATTATTCTTCAACGGCGAGTGGGATCAACCATTCTACGAAAACTCCACATGGTAAGGCTGATCGGTGTATAATATTCGCGTCGCCTGTCGCATTGCTTGGTTTATCGGTGAAATTCGTTCGTTTTCTAAAAAAATAAACATGACGAGAATTACATTAGGCATGTCTATTCGACACAGGCAACACTTCTACACAGATGACGGAATAATTCAAGTAAAAATGATGGTCAACAAAGGTCCGGCTTTCGTATACGAAGACGCAAACAAGAAGTTCTCGGTGTTGGGCATTCCCTACAAAGGAAAAGATGTCTACATGTACTGTATTCTACCTCACAAAGACAACCCGATCCACACATTAATCAATGTACTAACACCGAAGGATATCAGCGATATCGCAACCAATTCAACCTTGGAAGAAGACGTCACGTATATTGTCCCGTACTTGGAATTGTCCGAAAGCATCAACGTTGAAACGGCTCTCAAACACGCCGGAGTACAAACACTTTTTGATCCGGAAAAGGCGAATTTGAATAACATTGCCAAAGGTATTCACGTTAGCGATGCCATACATAAAGTCAACTTACATGTAACCGAAGCTGGAAGCACAGGCGCTGCGGCAACAACCCTCAGTATCGAGACCAGATTTCCGGACAGAAATGTGTTCAATTTCAATAGACCTTATGCATTTTACGTATACCATAAATCAACGACGTTGATTTCATTTTGGGGAACAGTAACTATACCAGTTCCTCATAAGAAATTGTAATCAACCAATCGTATCACGGATCATGAGTCTTGTAATTCCATAAGCTACGTGTGTACTTTCATACTTTCATTATACTACTAATTAATTATGTAATGTAGATGTACCAAGAGTGCTTTTTTAATAAAAAGATCTACTTACTTTAGGTAAATCACACAGTAAAAAATTTAAACTCGGAACAAGTATAATTATCTTTGAACAATTCAATCCGGTCGTTAGATGGAATAACGCAATTCATTGTATGAACGTGAAAATGCGCGCGCGAAATAATTTTACATGCAAGATTGCGAATTGCGAAAAACTACTTCAAAATAGCCGATTTTGTCGATGAAAATCATGTCTGAGAAAACGTTTGTGCAAATTAACGCATTACAAAGCCGACATCGTTTCGAAACAACTAGGAATCCACGCAGAACACTACAAAGGTACAACCGTAAAAATACCGCAAGACGCCATTAGCATTTTGCAACAGAATACGTAAAAAACGGTTGACAAAAGACGAAAATCGGCAAAGTGCGTTTTTTCGCTTTTCATGATTTTTTTGAAGGGATTATATAGATTGACCAATGATGGAAGTCAAAGTGAGGGAAGAAAATTTCCAGAATTGACATTGCATTCAGTCTACATGACGTCATGATTTGAAAACGATCTTGTCAAAAGTTTAATGTGCGAAGCTAAAAACTCAGGCTGGCTGATGATAAAAAGTTGAAAAGTGAAATTGAAGAAGAAAACAGATAACAGACTTTTTTCAAACTTTTTTTTTTAAATAGTCAAGTTTGAAGTTTCTAGTTTTTGTAAGGTAAAGATCAAAAAAATATTAATTGTATTCGTTGCATTTCAATTGTGTACACCGTATGAAATTTGTACGTTGCCGATGTTATCGTTTTGAATACTCTCCGAAGCATAAGATGAATTAGTACAAAGCTATTCGATCCTACCCCGAGCATCGTAAACGTTTGAAGAAAACATTAGGTATGTTTCATATCTTCTTTCTTCCACTTTTAGAAAATAGCGATTATGTAATTTTATGTTTTTTTTTCATTTATAATTTCAAAAGTTATTTTAATCGATTCCTCAACTGCGAAGTTTGAACTTCGACGCTACAGTGAGGTAGATTGTGTCGAAATTCATTGCTCATATTAGGATTTCATTTAGTAGAATCCACAGCTTGGTAATCAACAACTCGAACGATGAATTGAATATGCGGTTTTACGAATTTTTGGTCACTTCGAGACCGAACCTCAGATCTTCTTCGTGGCATTAGTCTAATAGATTTTATCGAGCTGGCGTTTAATCTTGAAAGAAATGTAAGAAGTACAATCGTTGTTTTGTTGCAGCAGTAACTGCTCACTCAGAAATCAGTCGTTTATGTCTATGGAATGAAATTGACGGCATGGAACTTCCGCTCAGAAATGAACGTGGGGAGGATTGCTGCAATGAGGACGAATTTGATAATTTTATCTTGACATTCGATACAAATGAAAAAACGGAATTAGTTAAAGGTGTTGATGCGGACGGAATTGAATCGATTGTACGTAATTACAATGAATGTTACCGAACAGAAAGAGAAGAATTGCACGACGAAGAAATGGATCTATCTGACACAGATTCGTCCTCCTTTCTGTGTATTTTCTGTAATAAAAATTTTGAAAAGGAATTGGAACTACAAGATCACATAAGCCGACAGGTTTCCGAGTGTAACCGTTGTAAGAAGTGGTTCTGTAACAAAGAATTGTACCGCGATCATGTCGAGTTGTGCGATAGAAAAAATCTTCCTGGTGAAGTTAGTTCGACTGATGTAAACTCGCTCGACGATTCTTCAACACCGTCGTTCAAAGATGAACAACGAATTTCGGATGTCGTTTTTTTCGACGCGAATACGTCCCACGTTACGGCGTATTCTAACAGTAGGCCAAAAAACGCCAAAATTCCTGTTACGAAGAAAAAAGTTAAATTTCCACCGAACGAAGCTAGTGTTAAAATTTTTGAATGTCACGATTGTGGGAAAACTTTTAAGGCTAAAAAAATAATCGAAGAACACGTTAAAATACACACTAATGAAAAACCATTCACGTGCGCGGAATGTGGAAAGTCATTTCGACAGCGATCTCATTTCAAGACTCATCAAATCGTCCATTCGGCCGAGAATTATCAATGTTTTCATTGCCAGCGAATTTATCGCAATAAGAATCGCCTGAAAAGGCACATTTTGGCGCATCAGTACGGTAAAAAACACGAATGTCGATACTGCGGCAAGAAATACCTGCTGCGTACTTCGTTGGAGGGCCATATTCGTCGGCACACCGGCGAGGGTATCATCGTTTGCAAACTATGCGGCAAAGATTTCACAACCAAGTACAAAATGGAGAAACATTTGAAGGCGCATACTTCGGAGAAAAAATTCACCTGCCAACTGTGCGAGAAAAAATTCCTAAACGCGTACACTTTGAAACAGCACGTTTCCAGGCACAATGCGGTGAAGAATAAAAAATGCGATATTTGCGGCAACGACTATACCGAAGAATACTTTCCTACTCATTTGCGAACGCACACCGGCGAAAAGCCTTTCCAGTGTAACGTATGCGGTCGACGTTTCGCTCAGAATTCCGGTCTGTGGGAGCACCGAGCCGTGCACGAAGAATCCAAACGGTTTTACTGCGGCTGCGGTAAATTTTTTACTCGAAGCAAGGAATTGAAACGACACAAGAAACAGCATACCGGCGACGGATTCGTATACTGTAATTATTGCGGCAAAGGCTTCGCCTCCAAGTGGCTGCTACAGAATCACGAACGTAAACATACCGGCGAGCGACCTTTCGTGTGTCCCGTATGCAACGCCGGTTTCACGCAAAAGGCAAATTTATTTGCGCACTTGCGCTATCATACGGGCGAAAAGCCCTTCGCTTGCGAGAATTGCGGTCGACGTTTCGCCAGCAAGGCTAAACTAAAGTCTCATATCATGATACATACGGGCGAGAGACCGTTCGTGTGTACTTTCTGCGATAAAACATTCCGCCAGGTTAATTCGTTGCAGTATCACATCAGAATGCACACTCGAGAAAAACCATTCGAATGCGGTTGCTGTGATATGCGATTCAGCAGGAAATCATCTTTAAAACAGCATACTAATAGAATGCACGTTCAGGAGTGTTACGAGTGATGCGCTGCGTTATGAATTATGATTCGACAAATGAGTACGATTCAATCATTTAGTCGTGTACTTGTACATAATAATATAATATTTATTGACCAGAATTGTACAGCTTCTTTTTAGTATTATACATATTATACTTACGTATTTATTCATTTATTTGTCATTTTTATTTTATTCATTCGAGTAGCTGGTTATTAATATGCAGGTATATTACACGCGTGTAGTCTTTTTCGACTACCATACTACATAATATCATCTTCTGCGGTAGTGTTGACATATCGATAAACAAAAGTTGGAAGCGAATCGAAACACAATTTTTGTATTCTGGGAACTCTTTGAAAAGAACAGTAAATAGATGAGACGTAGTGCTTACTGCTTACTCGCATAAAAAAATTAAGTAAATTAAAAAAGACTTTAATTCAGTACAACAAATTCGTTGAAATCGATGTTTTTTTTTTTTTTTTTTTACAATAATACCACCATAGTGCAACGCATTTTTTATTTTTAGCTAAAATTACTTGCAACGTAAATGGAAAATACGTATTTATTTTTAAATTTCTGTTTCAGAACTTACCGGGCACGGATATGGATTACATTTACGAAGTAGTCGATCAACAGACTTGCGTCAACGACGAAGAGTCTGCGTTCCCCCCGAACGCAATACATCAACGTTTGTTTAACGTTACCGACTCGACGAATAACGTATCGCATGTGGGCAAAACTGAACGGTTAATCGAAGAAATTGACGTCGAAGTAAACGAAATGCCAAGTATAAAAATAGAAAGCGTTTTCCAATGCTCGATTTGCGAGCAAAAATACGACGAAGAAAGGGATCTGCTGCGGCACGTGGAAAACTATTTGAAATGCGATTATTGCGAAAAACAATCCTGCAATAAACTATTGCACAAATTGCATCTGTTGAATCACAGCGTAGTGCTATACGAATGCGAAAAATGCCAGGCCATATTCAGCGTACGAGAAAATTTGGAGGCGCACGAAAAAGCTCACAGCAGCGGCGACATTTACGACATCGGCGAAACGCCGACTCTGCCGTACGTATGCAAACTGTGTCACTTGACGCTATTCTCGCCGGCCGAATTGGAAAGTCACTACGAGACGCATTTGAAAAGAAATCGCTCGTCGCTGAGACTGTACGAGTGCGACTACTGCGGCAAATGTTTCACCGACAAGACCGCCTTAGCCAAGCACATACGCGTGCACACGGGCGAGAAACCGTTCCAGTGCCCCTACTGTAGCAAGCGCTTCCGCCAAAAAGGTTACCTAGGCTATCACGTGGCCAATCACAAAGGCGAAAACGATTTCGAGTGCGACACTTGCGGAGCTCATTACAAGAGCAAGTCAAGATTAGCGGCTCATATCAAGGTGCACATGTACGGTAAACAGTTCCCTTGCGAGTTCTGCGGCAAACGCCTCATGTCTCGGCATACGTTGCAGGATCATGTGAAAATTCACACCAGAGAAGGCCTGTATCGATGCGACGTTTGCGGCAAAACTTACTCGTCTCACAATAATCTTCGTAATCACGCGCGTAAACATAACAACGAGCAATCCTACGTGTGCTCGCATTGCGATAAAAGATTCCTCGAAAAGGGTAACATGAAACGTCACATCGAAAGGCATTTTCAAAATAAAATCGCGTGCGAGTACTGCGGCAACGAATTCAGCGTCGACTATTATCCGGTGCATTTGCGACTTCACACCGGCGAGAAACCGTACCAGTGTAAGTACTGCGGCAAGCGGTTTACCCAACGTTCCGGCCTCAACGATCACGCCATCGTTCATACCGGCAAAAAGCCCTACCAGTGCGAGTACTGTTCGCGCAAATTCGCTTACAAATCGCATCACAAAAGACACCTCGTCACGCATACCGGAGAAGGAGCGTACAGCTGCGAAATTTGCGATAAATCTTTCTTCTCTCGCACGCAGTTATCGAATCACACCAGGTCGCATACCGGAGAAAAACCGTTTACTTGTACCGAATGCGGTAAACGTTTCAGTCAAACTTCCAATTTATTGGCCCATTACAAGCTGCACAGTGGACAAGCTAAACCATTCAAATGCGATAAGTGCGATTTGAGATTTTATACCAAATCGAAGCTCAACTACCATAGCGTTTCGCACGGTAACGAGAAATCGTTCGCTTGTAAATTTTGCGACAAAACGTTCAAACACAGGTCGTCGTTGAACGTACATATTAGTTCGCATATTTCCAACCAAAGCATTAAATGCTCCGCTTGTAATAAGAGCTTTTCCTCCAAGTCAAACCTCAAAAGGCATATTTCCAAGCATATGGTGGAAGAACATATATTCCTAGGCGAATGATCTCTCGTCGCTTAAATGTAAATTAGTCGTATGTATTTGAATGAATTTTTTACGATTAGTGTATGGGTTTATTAACTAAGTGAATCACACCTAAGTACCTATGTGAAGTTGTTACAAATAAACTGAGTGTATAGACGAGGTTTTTCATTCAAATTCGTGTACCATAGTAGATGAGTTGGACGTTTTTGTCGGTCACGAACTCACGACACGGCGCAGCGTCTCGACCGCATGTGTTTTTTTGCAGAATTAGTGATCAGATCACAAACTGCGGGTGTTTATCTATGTACAACGTACCTACCTATTATACATGTATATTAATGTTTTTTTGTTTTTATTTTGTCCGAATGTCATCCGTTATTCCGACGTCTCTTGGAAAAACCCACTTGTTGAAAATTAAAATTCTTTTTGTCGCAAGCATTTCAACACTATAATACTTATTAATTTGCTTCAACTCGTCGCTGAAATTCATCTATTATCCTCGAATGGTAATAGAATTTGATGGTAATTAATTGATGCGTAAATACATAAATGAAGGATGACATAAAGTCATGTTGTTCATTGGTTGTATGCGTCGCCAAATTGAATATTCAAAATCACTGATCAGTATTAAATTGAATAATGAAATTTGTGCCTCATCCAAAATGTTTAGTTTCTTTTTTTTTTTAAGCAAGTACTTAATATGATAGGTACCTAATGGACAAATGGAAATTCTTCAAAAAAAATTTCGGTCTCGGTTTCATTCTACTTATCTACTTATGAAATACATATGCGAAACATAATTAATGGGCGTTATCTCTCATTTCAATTTTGTTAATAGAAATGTCCGATCGTCGTACGCCCTTGATAGTTGATACTTTAGTTTGGTACAATGTAAGTAATTGTATATTGTTACTGCCGAAGCGATGGTTCAAATCAGTACGTGTCATGAGATGATTGAGATGACAGTTTATCGTTTGCGCTTCTTTTATTTGTTCCGAAGCGCAAACAAGAATAGGACTCGGGTTACACCCCCCCCCCCCCCCCCCCCCCCCC
>FIZT01048852.1:0-17266 GCA_900065295.1 Paracoccus marginatus
AAATTTTTTGTGGGTCATTTTCTCGTGGAGTGGCACCAAACTGGCCGGGGTCCCGGAAAAAAACTCGAAATTTTTTTTAAGGACCACCCTAATGTACATACATACTACATTAGTTAGGTATCTTATGGGTTGAAATATAGCTACTTATCGAAAAAAATTATCAATTTTTTTATTTTCTGATTTAAAAATATGTTCAGTTTTTTTTTCGCCGATTTAATTTGAAGCAACTTTCTATTACTAGAACGTTGTACAGTGTACCTATCTTTAGCTTTAATTAAACCTAATCTCGCTATTAGTTTGCTGATAAAGATTAAAATATGTTGAGTCGAGTTACCACTATACGGCTACACTCTACGTACATATATAGAATGTCTATATTAGAAGGCCAAAGGTGATTCATTAAAATGGCCATGAACGCTAACATTCGCAGTGAAAACACCACCTACATTTTTATCCATTGAACTTGCTCACCTAAAGTACATAGCTAAAGGTACGTACGTACATCGCTGATCAATGGCACATACCTACCCATACCCGTGATACAAATTAATCAACGTAACTATCGATACCTATATTAATTATTATAAAACCCGTCGAAATGGAAATGGGGAAAAATTATACCGGTAATACTATATACCGACGTAGTTGTAATTGCAACGCTTACTTGAACGTACATGGAGGTAGGTAGCTAGGTATCGTAGAACTTGAAACTCGATGTCGCATTTAATTATCGTTATCGTATGTGTAGTCACACTGCTACCCATGTGTCTGTGTAGTAATTACGCGTAATGCGTCGAAGGAAATTATCGCTTATGATATAATTTTCTAGTACGACTGTACATTGTAGGTATAAGTACGTATACGTATACGTAATCATCGCGATGATTAATAACGACTACTAGGTATATTGCGCGGTTATAGTTTGACGTAAATTTTCTCCAGTCAGTTTTTCTCGTTTTGTGTTGCTCTCGGTGAAATGAGCATCAATTTGGGAAAATTGAGAAATTATTTTGGACCGAAATTCTCGTAGAGAGATTGCCAAAAATTGAAGAGCATTTGAAATGATTGTGTACGTCGTTCAAGGTTTTGTTGAATTTTTTTCCAAGTGGATGATGAGAAACATGCTTATGTTTTTCGTTGCGACTGGCGCGTTCTTTCGCCCCAGAAGATGCATTGACTCGTCTCATGAGGTGTAACCCGTGGCCCGTGTCGTGTTCCATGAACCGTGAGTTTGTCGCAATGTGGTAGGAAGGATTCAACCTAAATTTAATCCGCAGGTACAGCTCGGGTTCAAGGTTGGAATTTTTTCGGTGGATCCGGGAGTATATGTGAAGTGTTGTAAGGACCCTTGAAGGGAGTAGGGGAGAGGGGGGATTGTGGAAATATATTTTTCATTCAAAATTATGGAAATCAGACTGAATATTTTGAAGTATCAAGCTTTACGACTCTTTCTTTTAAAGTCGATGTCTGGAATTTTTCTCGATTTTTTGCATTTTAGACGAGATTCAAAATCTAAGATTGGCTTGAATTGTAATTCCAAAATAAACGTGGCATGAGCTGATCCAGAGTGCTGTTTTGGGGGGTGGGGAGGGATGTGATTCGTATTTTCGAACTTGAAGAAAAATTTGTCATTTTTTAAGCTGAGATTTTTGCCAGGAGTTAATTTTTTATTTTTTGTGAAAAAAAAATGAAAAATTTGTTGGGAAGGAAATTTTTATTTTTTAATTTGAAAAAAAAAAATTGAAATCAAAAATTCTAAAAAGTCATAAATTATTAACAAAAAAAATTTCAAAAAACAAAAATTTTTCAACTTTTCAAAAATTGGAATCTGTTTCAAATTTTTTAAGAAAGCAAAAAAATTTTTTCAACTGAAAAATTTTAAAACGTGGAAAATTGAAAAAAAGTTTAAAAATACGAAAAATTGTAACATTTTTCAAAAGTTGAAAAACTTGAAATCTACTGAGCCACAAAACTAGCCGGAATTATGAACCTTTTTTTCACAAAAAATGAATCAGAATCTTATGATGTATTTTTTATTACAAAATTACGCTCAAAAATTTATTTAACTTGAAAAAATAAAAAAAAACAGAAATTCAATGACCCGTTCAATAATGTGCAAATTTCATACCTAGGCCTACCTACGTATACGTGAGGTAGGTGCAATAATAAAACTGTAAATTGACGAATAAAAATTCAAAAATTCCGTTATGATATTTTTATAGCTCTAAAACACATCTACCTACCCGCTTCAAGCCCACGTAAGTTGTGAAAATATTCGCGAAATTTTCCCCATCTTGCTGGATCTTCGCGATATTGGTTGCTTTCAATTCTGCATTCTCTGTTGGTTCGACGCGAGTCAGAGGAGGAAAAAAAACCAAACCATCGAATTCACCGAAGCATTAAAACGGACAATTTCCTGGTTTCATGTAAAATAACGATTCATTTGATTGCTGTCGAAAGCGAAGAATGGGAGTAATGCTACCAGATGAGTTTTGTCTGATCGATCTGGGAGCGTAATTCGAGTACTTGTCGATTTAAATGATTTTTATTCAAATTTCCATTTCAGATTGATGAAGTAAGGTAATTAAATTGAGTAATGGAGATGCGAGGCGTCGAGTTCTGCGAAAAACTGATGCGTTAGTGTCTCTTCGTGTGAAGTACGAAATTTGCGATTCGCGAATGTATGGTAATTTTTTCGTAATCGAAAATGAGTGTCCATTGTCCAATGTCTATTTCGCGATAAAATTTTGAAACCGAATCACGATTTCTTCGAATTTATTCTTAAATCATCAGCCGAGTTGTTGAGAGTTTGAATTCTTGATTTCTCTGGTATTTTTCAATTCCATTTCTCAAAATTTCAAATCGTTCGATTCAAATCCCCTTCCCCTTTCCCTTGTAAACCTCTTGAAAATACGTTTTAAAATACCTCTCACTACTTGAAAGTTCAAACCACTCTAATCCAGTCCCAGTGTAGGTACGTAATTTACGCAGCCGGTTCGGTCTTGTCATCGTCGAATGATGTGCCAATGAGTTCATTGAACACCACGGTGCGGTAGGTGTAATCGAACAGAAAATGAAATTAATTGCGGTAGTTTATTAAAAGCTTGGCTGATTGGTCAAGGATATACGGATAGTCTGAGGTCGTGACCTAATTTCTTCAAAGGTTAAAAATTTTTCAAATTTTCAAATCTGATATTTTTCGGTAGAAAAATGATTCGCCTACTCGTTCGTACCTCGTACCATACGAACGGGCGAACAGACCAGACTCGAAATTATCGTTTGAAAAATATCATCTCGAGCGCGAGTTTTAATGGCATTGAGAAATGCTCTAAATGTCGTAGTTGAAATATTATTTATCGCAGCCGTTTTACCTTCGAGTAATAAACATTCGAAATGATAAAACGAGCGCAATTTTTTTTCGAAAAAATTTTCATTCGATTCGAGAATTTTATGATGTACATCTACTCTACGTACGTACGTACGTACGAACAAATAATGTACGTGTAGCACGAGAAAATGCCTTATCATGTCGCCAAAACGTACAGTCTAGACGTTGCGGAACACCCTGTGCGAATTATACACTTGGCAAGTACCAGATAAGAAATCTTATTTCAAAGTTTGTTCACATTCCATTTTTTTTTTTTTTTTCGAAAGATTAGGTACCATCCGATTCGTATTACATAGACTCGCGTGTATGTACAGTACGTATGTACATTGAAATCTTCTAGGTGCGAGTGCTTTTTTTTAATTCTTCGGTTACAAATCCAATACACTTACCTATATCTGCTTATTCTGTAGGATGATGATTTTGTGGGGTATTTTTCAACTATGAATATTGATAGAGTGACTCGTTATCTTGGAGTGTAATTTGAATACGCGACCCGTTATGTAGATCATTTGGTAAACAGAACAAATGCACGCAGGTTACAAAGATTGGAATTATTAGTAATGGTAATTTCATTATTGTAATTTTTTGGAATTGATTTACCTAACAAATACACATACCTAATGTACATATTATTTACTATGCCTATTCCAATAAAACCGTTATTTTCACTTTTTCTTTTTCTATTATCATTTTTCAAAATTATTATCTTTCGAAGAAATTTATTTATTTTTTTGTTATTCGAAAAATTTCCACTTTCTGAAAGAATTTACATTTTCCAGAGAAATTGCTATTTGCCAAGAAGTTGTGATTTTTTGGAAAGTGTTCATCCTCATTTTCTGAAAATTTGACAGACATTTATTATTTTTTTTTTAAATGCCATTTTTTGCCAAAAATTGTGATTTCTCAACAAATTGTGATTTTTTGAACATCGTTATTTTTAAAAACCTTGACATTTCCAAAAAAAATATCTTTTATTTGAAAAATTATCATTTTTTGAAAAGTTGTCATTATTTGCAAATTTTAATTTTCTAAAAACTTGAAATTTCTGAGAAAACCGTTATTTTCCAAAAAATGGTCATTCTTCAAGAAATTTTGATTTTCGAAAAATTATCATTTTGTAAAAATTAGGCATTTCTAAAAAAATATCTTTTATTTGGGAAATTGCTGTCCTTGAAAAGTTGTCATTATTGGTGAAATTATTATTTTCTAAAAATTTCACCAATAATGACAACTTTTCGAAGATGACAATTTTCCAAACAAAAGAAGTTTTTCAGAAATGCCAAATTTTCAGAAAATGGCAATTTTACAAAAAATCACGTTTTCTTGGGAAATGACAATTTTGAAAATGATGACAAACTTTTCAAAAAATCACATTTTATGATTTTTCGAAAAATTGTCATTATTTCTGAAAATTTGACATTTCTAAAACAATTTCCTTCATTTAGAAAATTGTCACTGTTGAGCAGTCGCCATTATTGATGAAATTCTCATCATCTAAAAAATTTGACAGATATTTCTGGAAAAACTGCCATTTTTCAAAAAATGGTCTTTTCCCAACAAATTTTGAAAAATTGTCATTTTCTAAAAACTTGACATTTCCAAGAAAATATCTTTTATTTTAAAAATTGTATCATTTTTTGAAAAGTTGTCATTATTTGCGAATTTTCATTTTCTAAAAACGTGAAAATTTCTGAAAAAACCATTATTTTCCAAAAAATTGTCGTTTTTCGAGAAATTGTGATTTTTTGAAAAATTGTTTTTCAAAAATTTGGTATTTCTAAAAGAAATATCTTTCATTTGGAAAATTTCCATTTTTTGAAAAGTTGTCAGTATTGGTGAAATTATTGTCATTTTCTAAAAATTTCGTCAATAATGAGAACGTTTTCAAAGATGACAATTTTCCAAACCAAAGAAGTTTTTCAGAAATGCCGAATTTTCAGAAAATCTCAATTTTACAAAAAATCACAATTTTTTGGAAAATGGTGGTTTTCCAAAAATATCTGTCAAATGAAAAATTTCAATTTTACAAACAATGGCAATTCTTCAGAAAATGACAGTTTTCTCAGAAATTTCAAATTTTTTCGAAAGTGACGATTCGGCAAACTATGACAACATTCTTAAAAAATTACATTTTTATGATTTTTCGAAATATTTTCATTTTCTAAAAATTTGGCATTTCCAAAAAATATTTAATAATTTTTATTTGGAAAATTGTCATTTTTTGAAAAGTTGTCATTATTGGCGAAATTGTCATTTTCTGAAAATTACTGTAATTTTTCTGAACAACTGCCACAATCATTTTCTAGAATCTCGTCATTTTTTGAGAACTTGTCATTTATCAAAAACTACCGTTTCTCAAGGAGAGTTGTCATTTTCGAAAATACTTAATCTTTGATATTTCCTAAAACGATCACCTTTTTGGAAAAATTCTCGCTTTCTGAAAAATATGACATTTTTTAAAAACCCCGCAATTTCTCCAATTATATGTTGTCCTATTTTGAAATTTGCCAGTTCTTGAAAAACCACGGTTGCTTCTTTTTGTTTGACAGGGTGTAGAATTCTCAGTTTTTAAATAATTTTTTTTTTTTATGAATTTTCAACTTCTAAAATTTCTTTTTCAATTTTTTTCCCCATTCTTTGATAAATTATATTGTTTTTCCAAGAAATTCTGAAATCGGTCATTTTCTGAAAACTTGTCATTTTTAAAAATACTATTGTTTTCTATAATTATTGTAATTTTTAGATCATTTATATTTTGTGAAAAAATTCTCTTTCTTAGAAATTTCCACTTTTTTGAAAACGTGTCAACGTAAAAAAATTGTTCTTTTTTTAATTAGTCAACTTTAGAAAATTTTTCATTTTTCGAAAGACCCATCAGCTGAGAAACAATAATTATCAATTTCGAATAAACCTTCGACTTTTAAAAAATTCTACCGATTAAAATCCGCGATTAAAAGCTGCCTCTATATTAAACGAACTCAATCAAACAGCCGAGTTAATTACCTACTTGTAACACAATAGAGGTGCGAAATTTTAATCGAAAGATATCCGCAACCATAAATTATACAGGCTATAGACCCGTAGGTATGTATACAATACAGAATACAGTCTACAGATTAAACCGTAAGACTGAAATTTCATCGCCTGTAACAGTACGAACACTCTCGGTTTCGGTTTTCAGAGTGAGTGGGAATACGACGCCCAAACGCGAACGCATTTTCGCGTTCGGTTCGGTGTCATTGGCCGAAAATGTAAACAGTACGTAGGATACGTCTCGTAAAACTACCTAGTAAATGTCGTGAATCGCAAGGTCGTCCATCAACCCCTTGATACCGTTGCTTGGTAACAATCGTTCGCTCCTCCGTTTGTGTACTCTAACAAATATTGAAATTCGGCGCTTCCATTAAGAAGGAAAAATTGCCGAAAAGAAAAAAATTTTCCATTTCGGAATGAATTTTAACCGTTCGCTGTAGCGATTCACGCCGCCGCCTATGGTACCTATTTTTTTTTATTATCAATTTATCGGCAGAATGGAATGATTTTTTTTTCACCGTTCAAATATACGTACGTACCTATCTGCTTTACACCGAATGCTTTGCTTTGTGTGTATGTGTGAGAGGTAAAATTAGATCAGAGTTCAATAACCCGATGTGTTGTGATGTATTGAAATGAGAAGGTAGTCGTATTGCATAAATGAGATGAATATTTAATTTGTTATTTTTTTTTCTCGCATCAAAGATGAGCTCGAGGATTGTATTATCGAATGTCATAAGCAGAACGATTTTTTTCATATTTAATTGAATTTGTACACGAGTGTAATGATTTTTTTTTTTTGCTCTCCTTGGGTCTTTCTCGAGGGGTGTTTTCGGTGTAGGTAGAATTTTCATGAAAGGAAATTTCCCTCGGTGTTACCTTGAATTTACTTATTATATAATTACGATAATAGCCGGAAAGAAATTTTAATACGTGATCATTTACAGAGTTCGTATCAAGGGAGTCGTGTTTTAGAACTCGAATTAAAATTATGAAAAAAAATTTTACACGTGTCTTGAGTTAGCATGTAGGTTGTAGGTACTGGACTGGTACATTATATGAAGCCGAATCTTGAGGTCTAGCTAATGAAAGCGGTTCGAATTAAGAAAATCACGTGCTAGCTTGTATGGTTTCGGTTCGCCTTATATGTACTTACTTGTATATTGCGGATTCAATATCGTTTGAAAATTGAACATCTAAAAAAAAAAGAAGATAGGAAACATATTCAAAGGCCATTGGCTTATACATCTATATGCTACAGTTTATTTGAAGAATTAATAAATCGAGTACTTGGTGTATCAGAAAATGTACGAGAGCGAGTACCTACGCTACATTTATATTATACGCGCCCATCATTTATCTCACCTTGGAGCTAAAGATAACGCCAAATTGTAACGTTCAATATCACGATAAATATCATTTAGAAATTATTGTGCGTGAACCTTCCCATCGCGTCGCCTTCCTCGTATTTTTTTTTTTATTATTTTGGTATTGAAAAATGGATTCGTGTGTACTGTATAGTCTGTCGTCTTCGTACAATAAAAAGTTGTCGAACGGTTTACGCGCGCTGGTGTGGCATTGGTAAGTATAGGATACTCGAAGTTGTTGGTTTTTTTTTTCATTTCATTCCATTTCGAGTTGAATTTGTAATATACGACGAGTAAGTGCTATTTGAGAATGATACGAAGTCGTCGTATTTGCTTTGATCGGGCTATTTGTCGTATTTTCTCGCGTTTATTTGTACAAGTTATTGGGTTCTGGATTTCGAAGAAGGTTCAGGTTTTTTTTTCCCAGTAACGCTTAATGAGCTTTTATTTTTCTCATAAGGCAAGTACCTAAACTAGCAAAAAATTTGCAACCAAACTAAGACAGATCGATAGAGCATGTAAAAATACCCCCAGAACCAAAATTCCAGGGTGCCAGGTTGCACCACCTGATTTTTGGTTAATTTTTGAAAATCGAATTTACTCGTGGTTGATGAGACAAAAATGAAAAAAATTTTACCTGATGGTACGTAACCTGTATTCGGCTCACTGAATTGATTTGAGGTGAGTTCAAGCCGTTCTGGAGCCTCCAGAAAATTTGTTAAACAAAATACTCGTATTCTGGAAATTTTGAAAATTGACTGGAGACTTCAGAAAGGCTCGAAACTGCTCTGATTTTGAATTGACAGGTGGCTAAAATAGTACGAACCGAATTTCAAATTTTTTCCTCGACGCGTTCGTATTTCGAGAATTATTCATTTTTGTTTCAAAATTGAAAACTTTGGTTCCAAACTGGCAATTTTGAAAATCCGGTCTTAATCGGTCGAGAGGGTTACCAACATGCATCCTGGCTCAACTCCCTCGATAAACCCATGGTAAAGAGGGACTTGGGTCAGGCCTACCACTTTCGTGTGACCCAATTCTTTAATAAATTCCCTCCACCCCGAAGTGGGGATTGGAAGCCTTCATAAGAAATAAAAAAAAGCTTTACTTTTGGAGATTTTGGAGCGTTTTTTGTTGACTGGAAATTTACAAAATTTGCTGGAGGCTCCAGAACGGTTCGAAATTATCTCCAATCAATTTAGCAAGTTGAATATAGGCTACATACCAAACTTCAAACTTCTAGAGCTCAATTGGGTAAAATTTTCGTTATTATTGAAGTACCTATTATCAGTTACAAGTGAATTCGATTTTCAAAAATTCGTCAAAAATCAAGGGGTGCGGCTTAGGACATGAAATTTTTGTTCTAGGGGTATTTCTACATGCTCTATCGATCCGTCTTGGTTTGGTTGCAAAACTTTTTTGCCAGTTCTGGTACTTGCCTTGTCAGTAATCGAAAAATACGTCTAAAAATCAAACTGAGTCAATTTTTGTAATTATCTTATCGTAAGTTTTTCCTTCGAAGTTGATATTTCGAATTTTTTGCTTTTTTTTTTTGGCTTCGTTTTTTTGTTAAAATTGTCGCAATTTACTGGGATTTTGAATTTTTGTTCTTGATTCCTATTCATATTGATAAAACCAAAATCCAAAATTGAAAAATTGAAAAAAAAATCTTTTTTATCTAAAATTCAAAATGAAATTTTAAAAATTTTTTAAACATCTGATTTTTTAGAAAAAAAATTTTTGATATTTTTTCCAAGTTCATTTTAAATTTTTTTTCAAATTTTTGTTCGATGTTGAAAGTGTTGAAAATTTTTCAACACAGATAGAAGTATCAATACAGGCATCAAAGCGAGTCACTTTTTCAGGGTGTTTGTCACTTTTTTTTGTCTTCGGTCACTTTTTGTCACTTTTCACATCTGAAAAGTCACTACGGTCAATTTTTACCTCCAAAGTCACTTTTTCCCCCGCAATTTCAAGCAAAAAATTCAAATTTTCACGTAGAAATTGAAATTTTTTTCAAAAAAATCTCAAAATTTTTGCCCTCATTTCGTTCGGGCTCTATCATATGTATCTACTTTCTATTTATTGACGTACCGATAGGGGGAAGGAAAGTTTCCCCCTGAGGCAAATTTTTTGCCTAAAAGCTGGGAAAATTGGGCTTAGCTGGAGAAATTGAACAGTTGTAATTATTTTTTTTCGATTAAAAAAAAAATGATTTCAAGTTGAAGATGAGTCAAATGAGATAAATTTTCACTTCTGAATTGAGGAAATTGCTCATTTTTCCAATTCGTTTCATTATGCCCTAGAATATTAAAAAAAAAAAAAAAAAACTTTTTCAAGCTAAAATTTAAATTAAGAAAAAAAATTCTCAAAAAATCATCATTTTTTTTTTAAAATTGAAATATGGGAGTAAGTATTGGGAGTTGGGAATTTTGAGGATTTTAGTTGGGATTTTCACTAAATTCTCCTCCCCCTAGAAAATACCTTCGGTACGTCACTGGTTCTGTTTTCACAATTTTGGTTGAGAAAAATTCATTTGCTTTGGAAATGAACTTTTTGGGCTGAAGCCTCCCCCCCTCCCCACAATGATTATGGTTCACCTCCGATCATGGTTTTGGCATCATCTATACTCTGATGGTCCAATGACGTTTATGCTAGTTTCAGTTGAGTAATCTTTGAAATGATTGCAGAAAACTGCAGGAAGATATACCTCCCCTCCCCCTCCCCTCTAAAAAATTGTATTTTTTGATAACTGTTTGGTCACTTTTTGCTCAAAAAAAGTAGCTAAAAGTCACTTTTTTCTTCAGAATTTCGCTCTGATGCCTGTCAATATCAAAACTGACTTTCGAATAAAAAACTTCGTCAAAAATTTCAACAAATTACTAAATAATTACTGTTAAATTGAAATCAGAATTTTTTTTTCAAAATTCCAAAAATTTAAACAGCTCTGCCGAAGCACTTGTTCAAATTGAAAGTCGAAAATTTTTGGGAAAATAAAGGAAAAATCGACGATTTTTCAAACATCTTTGCAATTAAAATGAAAAAAAAAAATCATCTCAATGTTTATCTTTCGAGTTATGTTAATCTTCTTGTACTTACTTGTAGTTATCGTGCTGATGCTGACGTATAAGTGTATCATTTAGATAACGCATTTTAACGGTTATTTTTTTCGGTTAAATGAGTCTTGAGACGAAAATGTACGTACATAAGTACACGATATTTAAGTACCTAGGTACCTACTTGAAATGAAAAAAATGTCGATGTCGAATTTCCATAATAGTGGTATTGCTCGTTTATTATTTCGTGTAAGTATGCGATTTAATTAACGCTGGTTTGTTTTCAAAATCTGATTCAAACTCGATTATAAAAATAGAATACGGACTGAATTCAAGGTTGCTAATGATATCAAAGTTGAAAAAAAAATTATTCGATAAATCATTTTTTTAATCCGCTTCGATAGATGAAAATTTATTGAAAAATTTCCCGAAATATATAGTAGATACGAGCGACGTTCTAAAAATATGGGAAATCTTCATCGATGAGGTGGTTGAATAAGTGAGGGGAGGGGATCGAAACGACGACAGGGGTCGTATTTCAAACGAGATTTTATACTTGGGTGAAATTTACCTACCATATTCTCCAATTTTATCAAATCGCTGCTTGAGAAACGAGAAGACAGAAAGAAGGTGGAAATGCCATGCCACAGCTCAGCTAAATATAGTAGCAAAACTTTTATTAATTTTCGCCTTTTCGCGGGTTGTCTTTGTGAAAAGAAAGTTCTTTCACCTTTCGCGATACCTATACGATTTGATTATAACCTACTAGAATAGATTCTATACACACGTCGAACAATAACCATATTTGCTTTGTATAATACGTTTACTACCGCTATAATGGGAATGTGCGGTTGGTATTGCGGGCCGCGACCGAGAACCGATGCTGACGCCGATTCAACTATTCGTTTTGCACCTATACCTATACCTATACATAAGCGCGTACTATAATATAACGGTATCTTGCAAGCTTTTTTGTTTTCGTTTTACCTACACATGCATATTGAGACTGACGACTGGCCTGGCATCGGCGTCTCGAAAAACTTATCTACTTGCCAGTTTACCCGGAAGATTTCATGTACCTACGTATTTTCACGATTCCAAACACGTACTTGGGGTTAAATTGATTCGCGGATTCATCGCGTTAACCGGTTCTCCTCTCTACTAGTAAGGTGGCGTGTCATTGAAAATATTAGAATGTGATCGTTACTCCATTTAATGATTAATCACAAATTTTATTGTTGATTCATTAACAAAATGATGCAATCGATAGCGAAACTATTATACGTTACGGTGATGCCTAAATCTAACCCTGGTGGATTATCTGTAAAAGTATTTTTAAAAACTTTTTTATTTTCATTTTTTTTGTTTCGTAGTTTAATGATCAACACATTTTAACGACCTTTTTTCACGTTCGTTTATATTATTATTTCTCGTTGAAATGTTTACCTTTACGATTTACCTATATTATTTAACTTCCTGTTTTTACTCTCGGAATTTTTTCTTTATATTATTTTGTTTTGTTTTTTTCATTTTTTCCCTTTCAATTGTACTGGTAACAATAATAATTATGATCATAATTAGAAATATTTTTCGTTTGGAAATTGGCCAGAGCGGCCAGAGTTGAGCATTAAAAGTAAATTAGGCTTAAACGAAGCGTTGCTTACGTAAATAATGTAGGTATCTACACGTACACCTATGTAGCATAACGTTAATTGATGTTATGTCAAAGATTTGCACCAACTGTAAGATTTTCGCATCCGTTATTCATTTATAATATTTCTGTGTATTTTGACACTTTTCCGCCAACGAATGTGTAAGTTCTTAATTGAGTGGAAAATTTTTTCTAGTTTTGTGTAGGTACCATGCACAATGCTTATTTTGTGTTGCCAAAAATTGCATTCGATTCGTTCAACTCTTTGGTTCAGAGAGACTTGATTGATTTTTTTTTTCATGAAAATATGTTTTCGTTCATTTTGTTTAATTTTTCTATTTTTTAAATTTTTTTTCTTCAAAACTTTCAATTTTAGTTGAACTTGATGAAAAATCTCGTGCACAATCTAAGCTTTTCAAAGCATATGTATGGTCAGAGGTTTTCTGCAAAAAGCAAAGTTCTTAACATTTTTGGAGGTATGAAATCGATTTTTCAGTTTTCTTATTCAATTTTTTCGAATTTTGTTTGATTTTTTTTTTTTTTTAAATTTTCAGTGGAACCAGAAGCTTGATATTTTATGCATTTTTTTTTTAAATTTATTTTTCTATTATTTTAGTTTTCTTTGTCGAGAATCGTTGGATGAAAATTGTCGAAATTTATGCCTTTATTTTCTGAAAATTCTTCCTACACTGCTTGATGAGCAGGGATGAAAAACTGGAACTGAAAACTGAAACTGAAAGGGGAAAACTGGAACTGGAACTGGAACTAAAATTGTGAGAACTGAAAACTGGAACTAAGTGCATTTTCAATTCCCGGGAGCGCAGGGCTAATTTTTTTGACTAAAGGCTTTTACCACTTCTTTTTTAATCACTTTTTCAATCAAGACTGTAAAGAAAAGCTGAAAGCTGTTGAAATTTAAAAAAAATAAAATTTATTTCATCTCAGAAATTGAAAAAATGAAATCCAGGGATGGGAACTAGAACTGAAAACTGAAAAAAAAAACTGAAACTAGAACTAGTACTGGAACTGATAACTTGGAAGCTGAAAACTGAAAACTGAAACTGGAACTAATATCATTTCAGTTTTCCATCTCTCTTGATGAGTTGTTTTTTCGGGATATTTTCGCTTTTTAAAAAAGTTTTGAATTTTGTGAAATATTTATTTTGAAAAATTGCTATTTGTCGTAACTCGTAACCAGGGATGGAAAACCTGGAACTGGAACTGGAACTGAAAAAAACTGGAACTAGAACTAGAACTGAAAGTAAAATTGTGAGAACCGAAAACTGGAACTGGAACTAGAACTAAATGCAATTTCAGTTTTGAGACTTTTACCACTTTTTTATCGCTTTTTCAATCAAGACTGTGAAGCAAAGCTAAAATCTGATGAAATTTAAAAAAAATAAAATTTATTCATCTCAAAAATCGAAAAAAATGAAATCCGAGGATGGGGAACTAGAACTAAAAAGGAAAAACTGGAAGTGGAACTCGAACTGGAACTAAAAATTTTTTAGAACTGAAACTAGAACTAGAACTGAAACTAGAACTATAGAACTGGAACTAATAACTTGGGAACTGAAAACTGAAAACTGAAACTAGAACTAATACCATTTCAGTTTTCCATCCCTGCTCGTAACATTTTTATTTTGTAAAGAAGTTTTTTGAAAAAACTGCTGCCAATATGAAGAGTTGTGATACTTTGAAAAATTATTATTTTTTGAGAGATTGTAAATTTTCAGAAAAAATATAGATTTTTGAAAAATTGTCATTTTTCGATGAATTGCCATTTTCTGAAAATTTTTCATTTCTGGAAAGACTGTCATTTTTTTTTTTAAAGTGGTCAGTATTTTCCAATATTGTCAGTTTTAAAATTTTTTTGAAAAATTGGAAATCGCCACTTTCTAAAAAAATTTGTCATTTTTTGAGATGTTTGTCCATTTTTAAAAAATATTTCATTCTTAAACGATTGGTAATTTTGGAAAAGTTACGATTTTTTGAAAAATTGCAATTTTTTGAAAAAAGCATTATCTTTCAATGTTGTCAATCTCAAAATAAGTTGTGATTTTTTGAGAAATTTTCATCTTCTCGAAATTTGATAGAATTTAAAATGAAACTTGTGTTTCCGAAAAGCTGACATTTTTCCGAAAAATTTTCATTTATCATTTTTTGAGATATGGCCAATTTTTAAGAAAAAATATGTTTTGAAAAATCCTTATTTTTTTTCTAAAAATTTTCCATTTTATTTTTGGAGATACTTTCAATAAATCTTCTATATGAACTTTTACATTTAAAATGATTTATTTTTTGAAAAATTTTCATTTTTTGGGCTTGTTTTATTTTTTTTTCAAATTGCTATTTTCTGAATACTTGTCATTTTTAAAGAATGTGTAAAAAAACGTTCTTAATTTGTTCAAAAATTGTCATTTTTCAAAAATTAGTTGTTCATTTCAGAAGTTGTAATTTTTTGACAACAGTTAGCTTTTGAAAAGTTGTCATGTTTTGAGAAAATCATTTTATAGATACCTATTTCAAGTTCTAGATCTTGCAGAACTGCCTTTTTTGTGACATTTTCATTTCAAAAAAATTACAGATTTTTGAAAAGTGTCGATTTTACACGATTGCCAGTTTTTGGTTTCGTTTTTAAAGAATAATAATCCCTTCGATAGTTGATGTCTGATTTCGAAAGAATTTTCAATTTTAAGTTTTTTGAATCAGCACCCTAAGATTTTTTCAGTTTTGCTAATTTTTTTAAATTACGTAGAAATTATGACCTATATTTCGTTATTGACATTTTTCGTATTGTTCTTTCGAAAAATCATTCATTTTGTAGAATTCCAGCTACATCCGCGCTTCAATTTTAATTCTGATCATGCGTTGAAATATGTGATTTGAAAAAAATAATTTCCCGCGATCTCTTTCGATAATTCATTCTCCTCGACGTCACGTTGTTTCACTTTTCCTTCTTCATCATGCTGCCGTCACATCGTAAAAAAAATTTCATACTCGGGCATAATTTGGCGAACAAGATTTAAGACGCTATTAAAATCATAACCGATTCATTTCGATTATCAATTAATGATTTTCACTTTTTTACTCTGTCTATTATGACGAAAAAGACGGGCGATAAAATTCGACGACTGGTCATGTCATGTCGTATATGCACTTGTAATAAACGCCCGTGATCTATGACACAGTTATTCTTAGAGCGAAATATTCCCAAACAAGTGCCAGATAGGTACAGCACACTGCATAAATGTGTATACTATGGGCGCTGCAAAAGCATTTGCTGAAGCGTTTTTCAACCTTCAATCTGGTATTCGCGTTGGCCCGTTAACCCATATTATCATATTGTCTTCGGAGTATGGTACCGTTCGGAGAGTTATTGAAATTCGGTCCGAGTGAGGGGGTGATTGAGTTTGATTCAAGTACTTACTTGCAAATTAATAAAAAAAAAAATTCAGACTATTTTCACTCGAGCCTCGATCAACGTACAGAAATTTTCAGAGCATCAAAACTAATTTGCCCAAATTAATCCATCCACGTTTATTTTCCACGCTCGTGGCTAAAATTAGACGCAATATACCCATCCGCACGTGAACAACACACTACCACACATCTATCGAACAATACGACTAAATAAAACTTACATTAAAAGATGTTTTATAAGGTACTACTAAGTAAACGTACCGAAGGCTAAATTAAACTTCTCGACGCATTCGTCTCGTGCAACGTAGATATGTAGAGATATTTTCTTCCCAAACCCGTTACCTCTCTCGTAATGGTATTATTGAAAGAGTTCGGTTGATCCGGGGACCTTGAAATTACTAGGAAATTCGCTGCTCGCACTAATTTATCTTGCTATACTAACCTATATTAACATGAATGATACTAAAGCGTCCGTCGACTTGCGTTTTATTCACTATCAACGCGGGCACCGAGCACTAAATCAAAATATTTATATGTATTTTCGCGTCCTTGAAGCAGTTGCTTAAACTTCACGCGTTGCGTTTTCATGTTGCGCCGAATTTTCATTTCAGTTTCAAGTCCACTAAAATGCTTTTACTTCGATATGTACGTACCTACTTCAACTGCGAGAAGCGGTTTTCCCAGTTCCCCTCCCCCTGAGACAGACATTTTCGCATTTGTGTTTTTTTTCACTTGGTGAACTTTTCAGATTCAGAATGTAGATTTTCATCTTTAATATGCGTGACGTCAGTGTGATTTAATATTTCACGTACGTAGAGGTAGTACTTGTTTTGTGTTTTGTCTGGGCAAAGCTGATTGAAACTTTCGTGAGTTAAAATTTTTATTTGTTTGTCTGAAGTTTGGTAATGAAAAAAAAAGAAATTTTAAAAATTGAAAAAGTGCAAAAATACGTAATTATCTGATTACATTATAGCTTTTGAAAAATTTTGTGATTTTTACAGCTTTGACTTTAAAATTGGAAAGTAGGATAAGGTACGAGCCTGCTCGATTATAGTTTTAGGATTCGATAGAGATTTTTTTTTCAAATTAATACACGAAAAATGAGTAATATTTTTCTGTTTGAAAAACACATTAGATATTTCAAAATTTTTGTAGATATTTTGAAAAATTAATTTCAGAAAAGTTTGACGAAAACAATTTGCAACGTCTGAGACAGTGACGTACCGATAGGGGGGGAGGGGGGAGCTTCCCCCCTGAGCAAAATTTTTTGCTGAAAAGTTGGGAAAATCGGACTTAGTTGGGAAAATTGAACAGTTGTAATTTTCCCAACTAACGTAAAAGCAAAAAA
>FIZT01048859.1:0-12752 GCA_900065295.1 Paracoccus marginatus
TCATATACACCACTACGTTCTTATTTGCATTAACGAATGGCTAAATTTTCACGTTCCGAAGCAGGCAAGCGAGTGCATCTTTTACCAGTAGCGCGTTACAGTATTTATATGTTCTCACAGCAGCTCATCTCGCAACGCGATAACGCTTTCCTCCGGTAAAACCAAGCTTGTTCTGAGCTAGTTGGTTCATATACAACTAGTTTTGATCATTTTTACATTCATTTTCGAAAATTGATTTTTTAATTCTGTCCAGCAAAAAATATTTCCTAGATCACTGTGCATCGGTAGCTCGCGCACATCACTAATCCGGACTTTTCTTTAAAAACTCTGCCACTTTTAAACTTGGTCAAACAATCATGTTTGCCAAAACAACTTTACTTCTGCCATACTCGACATTAATAAACACTAAAACAATCTATTTGCAATTCGATTCGAAAATCATCTCCCCTCAATTATCAACTAGAACATGACAGATTGCTCATCAAATAGGTACGAGCCAAACGAACGAATGCTGCGATTCATTAACATTCGACGCATCAGTCATGTCGGAAACTTCACCTAAAACAAAACGGAAACCCAAATTTCAGCTCAGCTCGGCTCTACATCAAGCTGCAGGGAGGGGGGAGTAGTCGCAGCAGCCAAACATCCCACGACGGATATTCGACCAATAAAACGCCCGTATTAATGAAGTTATTTATTCCATTGAATTGAACATCGAGTACAAACATATAAAGTAAAGATCATCGAAAATATAATCAGCACAACATCTAAAGCGGGGGGAGGGAAAAAATTAAACAAGAAATTAAAAATAGATTATATATTAATAGAAAGATAGACGTAAAATAAAATGATATATAATTTTACATTTATACAACGTAGAAATCGATATTTACATCTTTCTCGTTAAAAAGTGTTTTAAACAATAATAAAAATCGAAAAAAAATCGTACATTTGTTGAGCATTCTGAGGATAGGATTGTGTTTTTCCATATCAAAAACAAAAACAAATACGATACCCGATTTCGATTAAAATTTCACATGGAATGGATAACCATAAAATGCAACAAAAAAAAAGTACAATTAAGTAAAAATAATAATATTATGTCTTCACAAAAAAAAAAAAAATGAAAAAAAAGAAAAAATTAATAAATGCATAACGACTTCAAATAACAACTTTTTTTTTGGCTTCTTACAAAAGACATAAAATTGCACTCGTTTTCTCTGAAATTTTCGCCAACATTGTCGTACATATTAAAAATACAAAATAATAGAAAAAAATCAGTTTCCACCGGCTACTTCCATTTTTTTTTTTTTTTGTAGCTTCTTTTACGAAATTATCAAGCGGCCTGGATCGAATATTCATACAACACACAAACGAATAATAAAACGTATTATGAAAACTATTAAGTTCTCGCTTGGTAACTTCATAATACAAATTTTCTTTTGGTAAGTAAGTTATACAACAACTTTCTTTCATCGAGAAAAAAAATATTGATGAAAAATATTATTACGTCGATGACCAAAAAAAAAAAAAAAAATAAACAAAAAGGAAACAAAACAAACGAATAAATATTCCCAATATAGAAGATTTTTTTTGCAAGGGGAAAGAAAGATCATACGCACGCAAAACCCAAATAAATCCAAGTTAAAGTGGGATACAATAATATTGAAAAGTTTATACTTTCTCGTTGAACGTAAAAAACGGTAGCAATATTTTATATTACGTGTACGGCGAACTGAAAATATATACGTACACATTACGTAAACCATTACGATAACCAGGCTACGAAAACAAACATACATTTATACATATTTCTTTAATGGCGAGTTTTACAACTTGCTTTATATTTTTTCTTCAATTATTTTTATTATTATTTTGTCGTTACGATAAACGATATTATTCCATTACGACGATCGGTAGAGGAAGAAAAATAATCAACTTCTATTGTACATACATTACAAGACCTAAGTATAAGTACCTGGGTACCTATATTGATTGGTATCGACACGAGCTTGGAGCTACATAAATTTTAATTATCAATAATCATTTGGTTTGAGCTGTTTAATCGTGTATTGCATGAGTATACGTAATTCGATTGTAATGTACACATATATACTCGCGTGATAAAATTTCAAATTTTACTTGATTCGATCTCACACCGAGAGTGTTTCTTTCATTACAAAAAAAAATAAAAATAAAATCATTTCTCCAGAGGAATACTTGATTAATATTGTGAAACATTTTTCATACAGTCAATTCTTTGGCAGAATTTTTTTTTTCAAATTTTTTCTCCTGTCAAATCAAATTTTTGTTCAATTAACACTTCGTTTTTGCAAAATAAAATTTCTCAAAATTTTTGGCAAAATTTTTATTCAAATTTTTGTCCAAAATTAAATTGAAATTTTCATCTTGCAGTTTTGACAAAATCAATTTTTCAAATTATTGCATTGTAGAGTCAATAACCTAATAATTTTGATTTTTCCAAATTTTTACTCAAAAACACTATTTTCTGTTTTTTTCAGATGGTAACACTTTGCCTAATTTTTTTTTTGGAGGGAGGGAGGGAGGGAAGGAGGGAGGGGATCAACTAAAATTGATCCTATAAGGATGCAGAATAATTTTTTCAAAATTTTTGAAGAAGTGAATTTTTTTCGGAATGGGTTTGTTTCAGGTTTTTGTGTGAAACTTCTTTTTTGCAAAGCCGAAATTTTCATTTTCAAATATCTTTCTCTTTTTTTACAAAATTGAAAAAAATACTTCCGACTTTTTTTTTCTAGTTATGAAATTTGATAACTTTTTTTAAGGACATTGATTTCATATCAAATTATTTTTGACAATTCTTGTGACAAAAGTCGATTTTGATTTTTCAAAAAAAAAAAAATTGGCATTCATTTCAAATTTTTTTTACATAAATTTTTTCTTCCTCAAAGTCAATTTTGATTTTTTTGTTTTAAATGGCAAAATTCACTTCAATTTTTTCAACACAATTTTTTGATTTTTCATTTCACGAAGTCAATTTTAATTTTTCAAATCGTTGGTTGTTTAAAATATTTTTTTTTAAATTTAAAAAAAAAATCGGAAATATTTATTTTAATTTTTTTCCATTTCACAAAGTCAATTTTGATTTTTCCAAAAAGAAATGGCCAAATTATTTCAATTTTTTTGCACAATTTTTCAATTTTTTTCTCGTTTCACAAAATCAATTGGAAAAATTTATTTCAATTTTTTTGCACAATTTTTCATTTTTTTCCCTCATTTCACAAAGTCAATTTTAATTTTTCAAATTTTTGTTTAAAAGAATTTTTTGATGAATTGATTTCATTTCAAATTTTTGACAGTCAGTTTTGACAGAGGTTGATTCCAATTTTGTTTTGGCATGAAATCATGTTATCCACGAGAAGTCAATTTCAACTTATAAAATTCATTTGTTTTTTTTTTTTAATTTTTGAAAAAACTGATTTTTTGGTACATTTTTGAAAACTGATATAATTTGACCAATTGATGAAAAAAATTCCAAAAATTTTTTTTAACCCCCACCCCCCAGAATGGAGCCACTCCATGAGAAACAGCTCGCACAAATTCTAGCCCTGATCGGTTCACCCATGTACAACGTACAATGGCCAACCAAGCCCCCTCCCCCTCTACCTCTCAGCCCAAATACCTGCACAAAGTTTCTACAATCCACGACCACCCAAAAAATGCGCACCCCTTACGCTCCTCGCAAAAGTTACTCGTCCTTTCATGAATACCACACTACCTAAAACCCACATTGTTTTGGCTCGAACCGAAAGCTGAAACTGGGACGAATTACGCGGTAACCAACGTACCTATAAATTTTTCGCAAACTCGAAACCTTTTAACCGAGGCCCGGGCCTATTCCTCAACTTTAATAACTTTTTTCTTCCTTTATCTACGCGCGGTGAAGTAAAACGATATTATATAGTTTTCCAAATATTTAATTTCACTTTTCCAATTCACGACGATAAAGTAGGAAGCAAAATGAAAGAGTCGATTACACGACGACGACGTCGACCAGCATTTTTACCAATTTTATCGCTCGTTCGACAATCGCTGCTGCCGTTGCTGCTGCGGTGCCCCAAATCTTTCCAGCGAACGAAACATTTATACTGGGTAAATTCGAGTCGAAAACTTTTCACATTTTTCATCATAATCATTTTCAAATGCTTCCAGCGACTGTATAATGATGATTAAAAAATTAATCCTCGCTAATATAACCGCCAATTTACATAGGTACGTATTATTTTTATTTTAGCTCGCTGTACACGAATTAACAAAACCAACGTACGTTTCTCTACGTCTTTTAAAATTTGCTACCGCGTATTTAACGCGAGTAATTTTCAAAAAAAAAAAATAAAATAAACGAATAACTTGGATTATACAGGACGCTTCCCCTATGTATATGGCAACGAAATAACACGCCATCTCTAATCGTACAAAACACACGACAAAAATTCACCGTATAAAAAGCGCTTATTTTCAAATTAACAACTACGTATAAATCATTTTTTTTCTTTTTCTTAAAAAAAAAAAAAAAAATCCCACCGTAGCACACGGCATTTGTAATATTTTAACAGATTAACAGCACCGTACTTTTTATCCTTTTCGTATGCGTTAAAACTTCCCTCGTATACGAACCATACACTTTTTTGCACCTTAATTTGCGAAAACATTTTCCAACCTTTGAAAGAGAGAAAAAAACACTCTTCTCGACCATTTAAAAAAAAAAAAAAGGAAAATGAAAACAACATTACACTTACGCCAATTAAAAAGAGATTTTGATTCAACATTGATATAAAGAGAAAAGAAAGAAGAAAACACACAAAAACACATATACTAGGTATATAGCGCTGGACACGATGAAAACCCCAAATATAGGAAAAAAGTAAATAAACAAAAGCGTACATTGGCGAAAAAATAAAAACCCCGACAACGCTACCGGAGTATAGAAGTGAAGCTTAAAAAACAAAAAAACACACACACGCACAACAAACGTAAAAACTCCCTCCTACACGATGAGATGATAACAAAGAGAGGGAGCTGGGAAAAAAGAGAGACAAAGATAGACACTGAGAGAGTACGACAGACAGAGAAAGAGCGAGAGGGGGAGAGAGAAAAAGGGAAAAACGCTTATAAATACGAGAAAAAAATTACGTATGTACGTAAAATATTATGTAATAGAGTTACTATAGTATTTTATACGTACGCGACGTTCTTTAAACACCGATACACACACACAGGATAAAGCAAAAGGAAACGTGTATAGCGAGCCAAGTCAGCGAAAATGGTGATGAAGACGTAGCAATAAAAAAAAACACACGCACACAAATACGAAAAAAAAACAAGGTAGTAAGTTGTAGTAATTTTCTTCCATTTTCTCGCCAGCCAATCTCTCCGTTCTTGCCTTTCTTCTCTTTGCTATTTTTTTTTCTATTCGTTTCGTTTTTCTTTATATATACTTATGTGTTTTAAAGTATGAACTCGCCTTCGTATTGGTCGTGTTCTTCTCGCTCACCAGCAATACAACGATAATTCGCCACCGTGCTCGCCGTTGCTGTGGTGGCGCCATGTTGTGACCGCGTTTTCTTTCATCTGTAACATACGGAGAAGAAAAAAAAACAGAAAATATTAAATAGATGAATAAAATACGCGGATAAGAGGGTTTTAGGAAAAGTGTCCCTTTTCTTTTGGGGTTTCCGTGTACAGTACACGTGAGAAGATGGACGATCGTATTTCATTCATTTAAAAATGAACGAATATGGCCCATTGAATACTCGATAAGTGGATTAATTGACTGAATAAAATTGTAAAGATTTTTAAACAGGTAAAATTAAAGAATTAGGATCGGAGGAAATTCATTATAAAAAAAAAATTGGTGAGAAGTGGCCCCGAAAAATTCTCATTAGCAAAAGAAGTTACCCAATTTAGGGTGACTCTTCAAAAAAAAAAAAAATTCGAATATTTCTGGACCCCCCCCCCCCCCCTTAAATTCGTGTCACCACATCGGAAAAAAAATCTGAAAAATTTTCAACTCGATCGCCGCGTATTTGATGCCCCAATCTTTGTACCGCGCGCGACACCCAAGAAATCCCACGAGAACCCGTGAGAAAAGCGACGTTTCTGTTCGGAATAAAAACAACGCGCCGCTACCCCACTACAAATTCTCAAAATTAAACCAACACGTAATGTAATTCGAAGGAGGTCCTAAGGAGCCCCCAAAATCTAAATTTCAACATTTTAATTCATTCGCACCATAATTTACAAGATTGAATTTACCGCGTCGAGGTATCTCCAGTTTCTCACCAGCGCTGGTGGGAAACACCTCAAGAGGGACCGGCCAGATATGGAAGTCGCAAATCTTCTTTGAGGGTTTGCATATTTCGAAGAACATCCGGTACCTACTACCTACCTACCTACGCAACATACAAATTGCATCCGATACGGGACTGGTTTTTGGGTGGCAGGGCTGCCAACATGAAAAATTGATGAAAATTCATTTTCCACCGATAGTAAAATTTTACAATTTTGAAAAAGTAACGTGAGGGTTGGGTAGAGGTGGGTCGGTGAAATGAGCAAAAACTGTCAAATAGACAAATTGCCTAGCTCAGAATTTGAAGGGGCAATGATCCAAAAAAATATTAACATAAATCAAAAAATATTTTGAATCACTGCTCTTTAAATCTTGAGTTACACAATTTGCTCATTATGACAATTTTCGTTTATTGCATAAACCTCTACATGCACCCAACTCTCATATTACTTCATCAAGACTGTGAAATTTCAGTTTTCACTTTTCAGTAAACAATTTAAAAAATTCATTTTTCATCAATTTTTCATGTTGGCAGCTCTGCCATCCAAAAACCAGCCCTGTATCAGATAAAATTCTCAATTTCTTATGTTGTGTACTTCGAGATAGGCAACCATCCAAGCAGATTGGCGACTTACATTTATCTGGCCGGTCTCTCACCCCCTGAGAGGGGGTGGATAACTGAGTATGCTTCGATCGAGCTGAAAATTTCAAGGGGAGGTTTTTTTGTGTAATGGCACCAATCTACGACCACGAGGCGTTCTTAAATTTTTTTTCATCAAGTATAAATAAGGGTCACCCTATTAGTTATCACAGCGTAGCTCAGTTAGAGCGAAAAATTCGTAAAATTGGTCCAAACAAGTGTTGTAGAGCATCAAAAGACGAACATTTTCCTTCTTCTTTTCTTTTTTCTAGATGACCATGGGAGCGAGCTATTATTAAAAAAAAAAGCTAAAAAGTAGCATCCGAAAATTTTTCAGTCGCTTGTTTTTTTTTCATCCTAGCTTACCTCTGCGGGCACTTGGGAAAAAAATGAAAAAATGAAAATCCTCGTCATTTAATCCCCTACAACGTTTGTTTGAACCAATTTTTCAAATTTTCCTCTCTAACCGAGTTACACCTCGGGAGAAAGTCGAAACTTTTTCAACAGAGAGCAGAGGGTCAAGGGCCAGCTCCATGCTCCACCCTTTTATTTTTTGAAGGGGAGGGGGTGACATTTAATCATTTTTATTTTACTTAGTAGTGGGATGTACTACGCAAGACGACCGTCCCAAAAAGTCGACCAACCTGATTTTTGGTAATTTCTTTACGTTACCTGATGAGAAATTTTCGAAAATGAAAATTTTATGCATTCTTTAGCTCCTTCCTATGACGTACATCTTGGAGAAAAATACTAAGAAAGAAAAATGTTTGTCTTTCAATGCTTTACAACTTTTCTCCAAACATTTTTTTCATAACTGTAATTTGAAGAATTTTATAACCGAAAAACCAGAATTCGAGCAAAACCGAAGTTCACCGAGGAAAAGGCTGGAAAAAGGGTAACCCTTTATAATAGGGATTTTATGCTCGAAAGTTGCCAGCACCGAGCACATGGTTTTCGAGTATGAATGAGGGAATCGCACCGCTATCGCGACCTGTGCACGCCGCCATGTTTAAAAGAGGTATTAATTTTTAATGCATTGTTTAGCAGAGAATGTTGAAGGATTCGTCGTCGAGTTGGCATTTTCTCGTTTTTTTCCCTCCGTCGCACGAAAGTACCGGTGCAGCTTTAAGTACAAATGAAAAACATGAAACATTTTCAACTTGACCTAGTTTCGCACAGAGAAGTATTTTTCCCACCCTCGTCGTCGTCGTCGTCCTTATTGGAGGTACGTACGCCTCGATATACTCAAAACGTATGCAAATAAGATAAGATGAATCGACTGTATCGGCGTTTATAGCTGCCCTCTTGCTTAAAACATAATACCTACACTTACATAGTACATATCTCTCGAACTGAGTATCAGCCTCAATACGACGCGACGTGCTGATATTTTCGTACGTGTAGCGTGCCGTTGCAGTGCACGTTGGCTAGTTGCCCTTTTTTAATTAATTCAGTCGGGTACTAGTTCGCGTACGATGCTGTAAACCAGTTCTGAGACGCGATCGTGTACTAGCGTCGCGTCTTCCTTCGCCTATATAACACCACGTAAACCTTCCGTCGATGGCTGCAGAACCCGGCTTTGCGGCGCAAAACTCGATAAAAATTACAAATCTATGTAGTATCTCGAATGCTGACGGTTACCAGCCTCTTCCTCCTCTCCAGACTCCAGCAGCCGACTGACGGCTGTTTTCTCAAACGGTCGTAAATCGCATTTCTTTCGACGTCGCGTATCGACAGTTCCGTCTGGACCGGCTTAGAAGGTGTCCTGATGAGAACCAACTTACTGGGCAAAGAATTCGCCAAACGAGAAAAATGGCTATATTTTTGGGAAGAAATCTTGTCGAAATTTTCCGACTACGGTTATCGTTGCGCAAATCCTTCGAGAGAGGTAGAGGTGACTTTTTGCTGACGAAGGTGAAGTGAACAAGGTATACACCGTACAGTCGTACACCTATATCAACTTCTAGTGTCCGGTTTTCTGAGATATCCTCTACTAAACTCGAAAAAAATCACATAATGAAAGACGAGAGCTCAGCGATACAGAACGCGTCGTGATCGGAAGTCGTCTCTTTCTCTTCCTTCGTCTTGATGTTGTTAAATAGGCGAATCGACGGATAATTTTCGTAATACGTATTTGTGGAGTGGTCGGTCGTCGTTGCTGCCGCCACGGTCTGACGGTGATGGTATTTTGTACGAGTATATTAACGTGGAGGTTGAAGAAGCAGCCTAGTGTGGGTGTTAACGACTGCGCAGCCTCAGCCTGAGCCATTGGAGTGCAATTTTGCTGCGGGCAGAACCGACCGCGACTGGTCAACATAATATTATGTTTGTCTACAGCAGGGGGTCCCAAAGATTTTAATGGGCTGCATTCGGTGACGAACGTGTCAATTCTTTCCTTTAGCCGAGCAATAGTAGTTTATGCAACAAGGGAGATGAAGTGATTTTTGACGAATTACGAGGTTCATTGCCCGAGCAAAGCGAGGGAAATAATTCAAAATTCGTCGAAAATCATTCATCTCCCTTGTTGCATACAATATTTTACGTAACGAAGGGCATAATTGCACTTTAAAGAACTCGGTGAGGGACATAAAGTGCACATTATGACCCGCTGTTACGTAAAGATAAACTTTGAAATAACGATCTAGCTGCGCCGGCGGGACTTTTCTTAATGAAAATTTAAAAAGTTGATCATTTCCTTTATTATTGTGCGCGAAATCAATATTTTCAAAAATCGGTTCAAAATTTCTTTGGGAATAATTTTTTTAAAAAAAAGAAGGAAAAATTATCATCCAAAATGATGAAAATTTCTCATGATGATAGCAGAGCATGGTTCTCCAAAACAAATAAGTACTTTGAAAAACCTCATGAATATTCAAAATGGCAAATACATCGTCCCAAGTGGTATGGACAGCAAAGAGCCTCCTTCTGTTATCAGTTTGAAAACCACAGCACAGAATTCAAGGACATGGTAGCAGAGCGTGGTTCTTTATAAAACTCACTTTTTTCGAAAAGACTCATAACCGGCTGACTGATAATATTCGTGGCAGAGCATCCATTGTTTTTTTCGGTGGCTTATGAATCAAAATACAGAACTTGGGAATAATGGTAGCAGAGAATGGTTTCCCATGACTCATAATTCATATGACAAACCCCCATGAAAATTCAAAATGACCCAACTCGTTCATAAGTGAATCGAATTTTTTGTTTCAAGGCACAAAAAGCAAAACTTGGATTGAGGTGGCAAAAGGATTGATTAATGTTTTTTTTTTGGAATGAAAGGTGAGGGACAGGAAGTTGATTTAGGTACATTATTTTCATTTCACCAATTTTTGAATTTTTGAATTTTCTAGTTTTCAACCTTAGCAAAGTTTTCATTTTTCAACGAATTTTCAATTTTTGCATAATTTTTCATTTGCACAAAATTTTCAAAAATTCACAGTTTTTAAAGAATTTATCACTTTTACAATAAAAATGCTTTGTAGAAATTTTTTGAAATCGTTCAAAAAAAATTTCTCAGTTCAAAAACTTTTTCAAAAGGGTCTGGCCTTCCCAGACCCCTTTCAGATCCACTTACGCACTCGTTACGATGCGACGGTAGCATGTGTAACACTAGGGTTTTTTCCGACAACCTATAAACTCGAATACAGGATTTGAGGGTAATGGTAGCTGAGCGTGGTTTTCCCTGGACTTTAGTTATTGCGACTGAATCTTGTGAAAACTCAAAATGACACAATTCTTTATGCTGGTAGCAAAGGATGATTCTCTCCTGACTCGTTATTCATTGAATAAACCGTATAAAAGCCCCGCGAAAACTTGAAAATGACATAAACCGCTAATATGGTAGCAGAACGTGGTTACTCCAATTCTCACGACCCTTACAAGAAACCACCAAAATTCAGCAGCTCTTACGTCTCACAGGACGATACCACGCCAAAGCGTCGCCCACCACCAAAGATTACATTCGGACATCTATACGCTTTAGCCAAGAAATGCACTTCCTGTCAGCGACGATTTAACGGCACTGATCGCGTTATAACCCTTTTTAAACTATACACCTACGTGACAGCGCGCGGCTGCCGCGCCGCTCCGCTTCGTACACATTTGTATGTACGTACGAATCGAGCATGCGGCGGAAATCGAACAATGAAAAATTACCAGTAATTTTTCACATTCAAACGGATACAATACGACGGAACGTGTACAGCAATTTGAAAAATCATGAGCGAGATCGCCTCGCAACGAAACACGGCGCGGGGCGGAACGAAAAGCGGACGAATAAGGAAACACGGAGAAAGAAATACAAAAATAAAAAAAATACAAAGAATACGCTATCCCAAACAGGGCAAACAAGAGGCAAAAGCTGCCAGCGGAAACAATCTAGTTCGCGCAAATACCGAAGGCTGGTACGCGGCCAGAGGGACGATTCGCGAGTCGAGCGAACTTTGACCAAAACGATCGAATGGGCTGGGCACCTAACCACCGTATATCCGTTTCGAATATATTTAACGTAGTAAGTATGTAGACGTACTATGTAATGTAGATGAAATTCAAGTCATTTAGTCTCCGACAGGCCAATCCATAATGTGCGTGGCGTTTGAAAGTGTGCGACGATAATGCTTGCGTATACATTTATTACGAGATAAGCGCGCACGTACAATAATGATTTGTATGTTGTTAATAATGATGTTAATTCGCCAACCAGACGATGACTCAGTTACACGATGCGTATGTGTTCGCGTCGTACGTGTACGTAATAATCATAACGTGTAGCATGCGTATGTTTGTACAAGAATATGTAAGTAAGTACTAAACAGCAGAATGCGCTGACGTTACATAAATCAAACGTAGACGAGAATTACTTTCTGTTCTTCGACGCAAGTTCATTAACTCGACAATTTCTTTTCATCGAATCATGTTTCAAGTTTTCAATACCGTGCCAGCTATGTAATGTACGTACGTACGTACGATAACGATGACCGACCATGTCGATTCGGACGATTTAATACGATGATTCGGTGTAACGTGCGATTCGCAGCACATAATACTGTGTGTTCTGTTGAATGAACAAAAAGTCACGTCCGCCGTATTCGTCTCCTCTTCTCCAATCACACTACACAGCTCGTTAAAATTATCCTCACGTAATGTCCACAGTTTCAATGAAAATATACAACTTCTTCGATGCGCTCAAAATTTCACTACTGCGGCGAATAACGTATTGGAAAATTTTCAACCCGATTGAATTTTTCAACGCCTACGAGAGTCGTTCGATACACCAGCACCACAATACGACAAACTTACGTATATTAGGTTTTACCTACAATACCACTATATAGCATATACGTCGTAGTATTGTAACGGTACATTCGACTCGACGTTCGCTGGTTCCCTTTGCGAAAATATATACAGTTATCGCCAGGCCAGGAAACGAATCACACGAGCTTAGAAAGAAGAAGAAGGCGTGCAACGCGTGAGATTTGATATTAAATCATCGACGCTGCGACGCGTAAAAAACGTGTTTTACTTAATACGTGTCGATAAAATGTATCAATACTACACTGTTTTCAGTGGGACAATTGACATTTTACCGATCAGTTTTTTTAATGCCAATACCACACTGTTTTTCTGTGACAAGGTATTAATACCGCACTGTTTACTGTTTTACTTACTTGAATACCTTATCAAAGCTAGAATATTATTGTTTCGTTAGTTGTTTCCAACTTAAATAAATGCGAATTGGATGAAAAAAAAAACTTTAAACAGCAAAACCGATGAGAAAATCGAGTC
>FIZT01048881.1:0-11670 GCA_900065295.1 Paracoccus marginatus
TTGAAAGGTCTAAATCGGTGTAGTTTGACTTGCTGAACAAGAATCTGCCATTAGTGGTTTCATTTGGCCATTTTTGATGACTCTTTCACCTCACGAAAGTTTCTCAATTACATCAGAATATCGCCATCTGCAGTTTTTTGACCCCCTGGTAGCGGTCTGAGTTTTGATCCAAGAAGGATGGTGATGGTCCAGGAAGATGCAGAAACTCAAATTGCACCTTCAAAACTTGGTGTGAGGTTTCTCACTCCGGTGCACTTTGGGGACCTCCTGCTCCCCTCTCCGTGCACCTAGGGAGCTAAAAAAATTTTTGGGATGTCCCCCACTCAAAGTAAACCATCCCACCAAATTTGGTCACAATCCAAGGTATGTTTTTTATTTCACTCCACCTTAGAGTAAATATCTAACAAAGAAAGTACCTAAACTGGCAAAAAAATTTTGACACCAAACCAAGACAAATCGATAGAGCATGTAAAAAGAAACCCAGAACCAAAATTTCAGAAGAATACCAATGCGTCGACGTGAAAATCTGTAATTTACCTCATACCCTAATTTTGACACACTTATCTAATCGGTTCATTTTTGAGTTTCTGGAATTTTCCAAAATTTGCTGGAGACTCGAGAATGACTCGAAACCACTGCCAATCAATTTGGTGGGTCAAAATTAGGATATAAACCAATTTCTGACTTCTAGTTCAATTAGGTAAAAAAAAAAAAATTCTTGACATATTTTTTAATTTAGGCCAAAAATCGATTTTTAAAAATTAGCCACGTAATACCTAAAAGTAGTGGACGACTCGGATTAAAACCGTGAGCCATCTCTCTAATCTCTTTCACTTTATCATAATTGTAAACGATGGTATCGTTTCAGCTTTTCCAGATTTCCCCCGTAACTATCAAAATGAAAATCTGCAACAGTGCCTACAGCCAACTGGAATCTCTTTAGGAAGCAGCGTACAAACGCAAAATAACATTGCACCATTCGCATCACCGTCACCAGCGCTAGATCACCATCCATCTCATACAATGGCCAACAGCGTCAGCGTAGAAAGAGAATTTGCTGAGGATAGGCTTTTTCCAGAACCTCCGATCGATATCAATGAGGTGTTGAAGCAGTTCAATCATTCTGGCGATAACACGTCTATTTGCTGCTACAATTTGAGTACTATGAGCTTTGGCGAATAACAGCTGCAATCTATTCTGAAATTTGTATTTTTTTTTTTAAGTTTCTCATTCGAATTTTCAAGTAAATTAGATCGAAGTTGAGATTTAATGTATGGTACATACTTATCGTCAACATGATTGTATTTTTCCATCAGCGATCAGTTTGTTTTCGCATTCCTGTCTTTGCAACAAAAATGACAATAAAGTTAATGGTAATGATTTCGTGATGAGCGAATTCATTTCAAAAACTTTTTTCGTGACGAAAAAGGATGGACGAATTTCCGCAATAGATTATCATTCTTCTACTCGCACGATGGCATATTTTTTTCAATCCTTCGGTACTCAGTACGAAACTGACGGATGAAATGAAAAAATTTTAATACAGCAGTAAGTAATGGTATCAAGGGTCAATCACCAAAACCACAAAAAAATTGATCTCAACTGAATTTTGTTTTTGGAAATGGGCAATTTTGAAAATTCGCACATTTTCATTTCCAAATCGATGGAAAGTGCAATTGAAATGGGAATCGTTCGAAAATTGAACAAATTTTATTCTGTACATCATTTGCCTATCTTGAAAATTTAAGGGGCTAAGCAGCAAAAATGCATTGAATGAAGTTGTTTTTTTGGAAAAAAAATTCACCAGTAGCCCTGGCCCTAGCCCCTTCAATTTCCAAGATGGGCAAATGATGTACAGAATAAAATTTGTTCAATTTTCAATCCTCTATTCATTTCTAGGATCAATTTTTTAAAGTAATTTTTGAAATCAACATGCTGTAATGGCCCCTTCAATTTTGAAGTTAGGCAAAGATTGAATATGACAAAATTTACTCAGTTTTTAATTTACTACTCATCCCCATACTTGAAAATTCTTTTTGTCCCTTAAAATTTCAACATAGGCATTAGGCAACCACTTAAACAAAAGTTTTTTCTACACCTGGTCCTGGTTATATCCAAATTTTCAGTTTGGCAGATCACTCGCCAGGCACCCTGTACAATATCAGCAATAATTCTAAATCAAGCTTGTTAGTTCGAGAAAGTACTTCGAGAAATCTAATATCAACGAAGGCATCCCTCTCATCAGTAGGTATAAGTACTTGATATTAACAACGCGACGTTGAGATGACTTCTTCGCCATCTAGGTGGAATAAATGATTCAATCGATGGATTTACTCAGTGCTGGCGACGTTCAACATGCGTCATTTTATCTCAATATCGTGACTTGTACCAGCTCAGCTGAATTGGGGCGAAAAAATATCAATTTAGGCCCCGAGTTATGAATTCTTTAAAAGTTGAAGCACGTCGCGATGGGCTGTGACGTGCCTACTATTTACAAATTTTTGAGCGGAGTCTCCTAACATCTAGTGACGTCATAATTCGCGGGGAATCCTGCGACGATCAAAATGATTAAACGACGATATCTCTACTCTTGTGTTCTAATAGTGAGTAACGAAATGAAGTACGGTTTCCGGCATTCGCAATCAACTTTCCTCCTTTTTCATTTGAGATAAAAAAAAAAAGATCGATTAATTTGTCTCGTACGAGTACTTTATTTGAACTCCGCCGCCCCATTTATACGAAGTACGAATACGTAGATTAATTCAGATACCGGTACCCAGGTTCATTATTATCAACGCAATTGCTGTCTACGTAAGCGCTAACTATTCATTTAGTCATTGGCGCGGTACAATAAACTACCTAATTGATGTAACACAGTTAGCGATTTTTTTTCATGTTTTATTTTCGAACACTAGTAAAAAAAGTTCGATCGAAAAATGAACACCGGTGCTGCTTCGGGTTCGGGTAGCGCATATCAAGTGACATTTGTCGTCCAGCCAGATCGATTTGATCATAGATTTCGGTATGAACGTGAAGGTCGCGGTAATAATTATATGAAAGGAGCGGGTTCCGCTCACCCTATAATCCAAGTACGTATTCAGTTTTTCACGCTACCTAGTCTGTAAGGGTTGTCGCTTCACAAAAAAGTGTACCTACGAGTAACTTATGCAATTACCTACGCGATTGATGCATAGATTACGGGGCCCGAAGAAAAACACGATTTGATGCTTAAAATATCATGCGTTTCGGCGGAACCACCTCATTACATCCATGCGCATTCTTTAATCGGAGAACACTGCAAGTTGGGTTATTATTTTTCGACGGGTCTTCCGTTCGATGGTACCAAAACGGTCGTATTACCAAAACTTAGAATTCAACGCGTGAAAAGACACGAGATTGAAGATGCTTTAGAGCAGCGAATGAAAGATAATATCGATCCTTTCAGACGTGAGTTCGAGCTTACCATATGGTTGTAATCGGTATCGATTTCGAGGGTCTACAGATGATTATATGTACGCATTGGCATTTCATTTCCAATTTGGCGCGATTTTTACAGAAGGATTTGCGCATTCGGAAATACTAAAAAGAACTGATCGGGCCTTGGCCGTCGTCAGATTATGCGTTCAAGTCTACAAGAAGGAAGGCAAAAACAAAAAACTACTGTGTTGGACTCTTTCAGATCCTGTGTTCGATAAACGTAGGTGCCTATTCAATTTACCATAGAAAATACCTAAATATTCGAGTTTATTTTTCGCTAATATTTTAATTATTGATTCGATTTTTTAAAATTAAATCTTACGCGTAGAACAAATGCCGAAATTAGCAATTCAAGACTACAGCCCCGCCACCGCTTCATTTGCAGGAGGCGAAAAAATCATTATTTTATGCGATAAAGTCAACAAAAGTAATTCATATTTTCGTATTGAAAATTATCGAACATCACACTTGGGCAATTCTATACACGAAAATGATAAAACGAAAAATTTCACCTCCGGTTTCAGAAGATATCAGAGTTGACTTTTACACAGAATTCCAAGGAAAACGACAAGACATAGGCGAAGCCGAAATTAAGAATGTTTTCAAAGGATTTGCCGTCGTTATAACAACTCCAAAGTTTAACACTTCAAATGAGGTACCTCTATCTCTTGCATTCTACGAACGTGTCTAATGCTACGAAGTTGATGTTCAAGTGGAAATTCAATTTTATATAGGTACCTATAGGCTATTATATTATATTATTGTGTTTGCACATAGGTTTCAGAAAATGTTTCGGCATTTATGCAGCTACATAGAACTTCCGATGGGACCTCCAGTGAGCCGATGCATTTTCAATTCACGCCTGAAAAATGTCTCCAGTCACATTCTTTAGAAAAATTTTTACTGTCAGAATTAGGAGATGGAGGTAACGAGAACTTTTCTAAAAGAGAAAATGTACTTTGAGCTCCCACAGTTTTTTTATTCGACCACTTTTGGTAGGTACTTTGGGTAAAAAAATACGTTTTCTGGAAAACTTTGAAATTTTTTAAAACGAATTTAGAAAATAACCTCATCTCAATTTTTGAAAGCGCCCCTGATAGAGAAATGCCATTTTTCAACATTTCTAGCCAATTTTTGACATTATAAAAAGTGGCAACACTGATTTCCAAAAAATCGTCAAAAAGCTCTTCAAATATCCTTTACGTTGGAAAAAGTTTCAACATTCTACCAAAAACCGATATCAAGTTATCCACTCTTTCAATTATAGAATCAGTGAAAAATCACTGAAAAAGTCGGAATTGCACCGCAGGTAAATCAGTGAAAAATCACTGAAATTTCGGTGAATTTTCACCGATTTTTTAGCAAGTGTTACGAAAATCACTGAAAAATCAGTGAAACTCACAGAAAAATCAGTGAAATTTCAGTGATTTGCCTGTAGCGCGATTCTGACTTTTTTTCAGTAATTTTTCACTGATTTCAATTGAGAGAGCACGCTCGAAGCTCATATGCAACTTTTCCTAAAAACTTTGACCGCTCGTGGCTGCCCTTCAGCACCACTTACTCTCTCAATTGGAATCAGTGAAAAATCACTGAAAACAAGTCAGAATTGCATCACAGGCAAATCAGTGAAAAATCGCTGAAATTTCAGTGAATTTTCACTGATTTGCCTGTGGTACAATTCTGACTCTTTTTCCAGCGATTTTTCACTGATTCTAATTGAGAGATTAGAGGGCTGGTTTGTGGCATTCGTTACCTCTCATCGAAGTGTACCCACATGAAAATTTTTTTAAAAATCACCGACCCTCTGTCTCTCAATCTGAAATCAGTGAAGATCACTGAAAAAAGTCAAAATTGCGGCACAAGAAAATCAGTGAAAAAATCACTGAAATTTCGGTGAATTTTCACTGATTTTCTAGCAACTTTTGTAACATTTACAGAAAAATCAGTGAAAATCACTGAAAAACTGGTGAAATTTACTGAGAAATCAGTGAAAATTCACTGAAATTTCAGTGATTTTTTAAAAACTGATTTTCTTGTGCTGCAATTTTGACTTTTTTCAGTGATCTTCACTGATTTCAGATTGAGAGACAGAGGGTCGGTGACTTTTTAAAAAATTGACATGAAATGACAGTATAATGTAGGCCTGGCTATAGGTTATGTGCTCTCTATAAGCTTGCATCAGTGGATTTTCGTTATTTTACTGATTAAAGCTGCCAGTGCCAGAATCATGTTTACTGCTGAGTCGGTTAAACTTCTCATTGCAGGGGGTTCACACTTTTTTTTTCAGTCGATTTTTATTGTAATGAAGAAATTGATTCGTTTTTACCATCAACTCGTTTACCTCACCTTGAAGAACGAACCAATCACACTCACAACCACTATAATATCACACCAAGTAAGAACTAAGAACTGTTACTTATGAATAGGAGCATAGTATAGGTTAGGTATAGGTGTAGGTAATTAGGTGATAGGTATACAATAACACTAATATTAAGTTGGTAATCTCTACCTTTCAAGTATGTGAAACTAATGCAAATGTCGATACCTTTTTCTAAGGCAGTAGGTAAAATATTTTTTTACAATATTCCCCCTGCTATGTTATCCATAGGCGTATTCAAAGATTAATTGTCTCCATAATTTGTTTGTTTGTTTGTTTGTTTTTTTGAAAAATGTAATATTTATCAATCTTTACTTAAGCTAAGCACGCGTAACGAGGGCTATGCTGGGCGGTAGACGGTTCATTTATCTGTAAATTTTAATTGGTAATTAACCATTAGATAATTTCCCCGGACTTTCCGCAGAATTTCCCCATGGCTGCTTTGTATCAGAGATACATACATCCGTAACTAAAATAAAATTATCGCATAATTGTTTGCAAATAGATAAATAGGTAGATATGCGGGTGAAGGGGGGGGGGATTAAAGTAGGTAGTTGTAGTTAGGAAAAATTACTTTTTGTAGGCGACTCGGTTAAAAATCGTATATGCGATCTCTCCTATTGCTTTCACTTTATGTACCATAAAATCATAATTTATAAGTAATACTATCATTTCAGCACCTCCAGAATGCTATGGTAATGATAAAAATGATAATCGGCTCCAGGATATACAGCTGACTCCGTGGCCTTCAAGACATAGCGTACAAACGCAAAACCATGTTGCACCATTCGAATCACCAGGTTACGATCCATCTCATACAATGGCCAACAGCGACAGCATTGAAAAAATGCTCGAGTATATGCAGCCGACTGCGGTGCCGTCAGGAGTCAGCGAACCAACGCAAAATAACGTCGCACCATTCGCATCACCGTCACTGGCACTAGGTCACCATCCATCTCATACAACGGTCGACAGCGTCAGCATAGAAAAAAAACTTGATAAAGATGAGCTTTTTCCAGGAACCGCAGGCGGAAATGTGCTCCCGTATATACAGCCGACTGCGGGACCTTTGGCAGGCTGCGTACAAACGCAAACTAATATTGCATCATTCGTATTAACGTCACCACCACTAGATTACGATTCATCTTATACAGCGGAGCACGTCAACCATGACAGTGTTCACGATATGTCTATTTGCTACTCTATGAGCACTATGAGCGTCAGCGAATAGCAGCGCCCGTCTATGATTCTGCATCTATTCTGAATTTTGTACTTATTTAAAAACAAAAAAAAATTCAAATAAATTAGCACGAACACCAACGAACACGAAACGAAGGTAAGAGTTTGTACCGGGAGGCCTGTACGTCATCTGAGGGGGGGGGGGCACTGGTCACTATGGTCTGATTCAGACGAGGCGTTGGACCAGCTCAGCTCGTTGTCTGAAGCCTGTGCCTGCTGCCTGAAGCCTCGGGGTTGGTACGTTTAAACATGTCTACCGGAAATCCGGAATTTGTGTAGGTAGCACCTGTACTCTAAAATCAAATATATTATACATTCATTTCTTTATTTTATTAGCATTTTACCTATGCATATTTTAAGAATTAATTTTTTGTGAACTTGTGATTTCTCCCAACTTCCCAAGACCAAGACTTTTCTCACTTTTCTTTCTCTTTTCATGCTCTTTTCGCAAACGAATCCATGTACAACAATTAACTATTAACACAAAAATGAAAAAAAAAACACCAAACACATTCACAGCACATTACATTACAAAGGCGTTAGCAATAGCACTTCACTATTCTCTCTCATAAAAAAAAAAAAAAAAAAAAACGTAACGGGCAAAATTATTGCAAGTCAAACGAAAGTATACGGAAATCATCGAATGATTCCGAAATCTCAAATATGACAATGCGAATTAGCAGCTACAACATTATTTTGTAAACAAAAAATTTTTTGAAACACTGAAAATCACTATCACTAAATTTTGAAAAATTGATGTACGTAACTGAAAATATTAACGAAAGTTTCGAATAATTTAGCTCATTACCGAATCTACATCACTTTTATTCTATCTTAAGATGTCTTCCAAAGACGAAAACAACAAAAAACGATTCAAGTTCCAAGAAGGTGAGCATAATACTTTTCGAACTGAATCAACGTACTTAATTAGTGGAAAATCATAAATTCTGACGACTTTGATAACAGGAGAAAGAGTTTTGTGTTTCCACGGACCGCTAATTTACGAAGCAAAATGCCTAAAAACTAGACGAAACGATGATGGAATATGCGAGTATTTGATTCACTACGCCGGATGGAGTAAAAGGTTAATTTCCAAAGTTTATCATCATCTTGCACTTAACTTAGCTGAGAATCGTTCATATGAAATTAGGCCTGTTGTCTTTATGATTGCAGTTGGGACGAATGGACGACAGATCTACGAATACTAAAGTACAACGAGCAAAACTTGACCAAACAACGAGAACTGTCCAAAGCTCAGTAAGTGTAAACCCTTCGAATTGTATTGGATTTAATATCATCACCTTTTCTCACATCCGCGTATCTATCCCATACGCAGTAAAGATGCCAAAAAAATAAGATGTAAATCGGTATTGGCTGCCACCTCCGGTACAGTTTCCACAGCCACTAATGGTACTTCCAGCGATACAGCTACGTCTTCAAAGAGTTCAGATATCATTACCGACGATGAAGACGAAACTACAGCACCGACTACGTCGGATAAAAGTACGTCAAAGGTTGCTACTTTGTCAGTTTATAATTTTCGTCTATACGATTATTAATAGCTAGCGTGTGGCACTTTAGCTTCCAAACAGGATTCTACTTCATCGGAAGCATCCAGCGACGGTCCTTCTCCTTCTAAGAAGAAGAAACGTACCGATCCCGAAGTAGAAACGGTAAAATTGCTGTTTGTTTATCGCATTTTTTTCATAATTAACACACCGAAACAACATAAATCTTCGATTTTTCAGGAAGAACAATTTTTAGATAAAGTTGAAATCAAAGTCAAAATGCCAGATGGCTTAAAACCATGGCTCGTCGATGATTGGGATTTAATTTGCCGCCAAAGAAAGGTAAAGTTGTTCGATTCATTTTCTTTATCGATCAATAACGCGGTGCTTATTGTATTCGCAGTTATTAACGTTACCTTCCAAGATAACAGTGGATGAAATAATCGAAAGTTATATCAAACATAAGACGTCTGGGAAAAACTCAAATAGCACGAATAAGTAAGGAATGCGATACGATTGACTTCTTTTCCTCCGTGTATCTAGACTAATGTTATTATTTTTCAGTAGAGAAAGCGCCGTTCAAACTGCCAATGGTATTAGAGAATATTTTAACGCTACTTTGGGTTCTCAGTTGTTATACAAGTATGAACGAATACAATACGCCGAGGTATGCCATCAATTAACGAATCGAAAATACATTCGAGTTGGGTAAATCAAACTAACGATCATGATTTTCAGATTTTAGAAAAATTCCCAAATAAACAAATGAGTGCTATCTACGGAGCTGCCCATTTATTAAGATTATTCGGTGATTTGATTTGTAAATATACTAAATTCTTCTACGTTCGTATACAATAATGGATATTTTCGTGTTTCACAGTTATTCTAGGAAGTCTCATAGTGTACACTCGTATAAATGAAAAAACTGTAGAAGTATTGCAAACGCAGTTACAAGACTTTCTCAGGTAAATTCCACTATTCCTCGAAGAATCCTCGATTCCAAATAACATATAATTTTCGTACTTTTCAGATACGTTAAGAAAAATACAACGTCGTACTTCAATACGCAAAATTACAGCCAAGCTTCCGCAGAATATCAAAGAAAGTTATTGTGAAAGGAGTTTTTCAATTAGATTATCGTACGTTATACGTTCACTTTCAAGTAACCACAACTGTTACTCATTATTTAACGAATAAAATCAGATGCTGTGATATTTTGAGACGAATGCATCCATTATATACTTAAATGCATATACTTGTTTTCCATTACGATCGTATTATATAGCCTAGACAGATTAGCAATACTGAACTTCGTACGTACAAACACTCCACCGCCACTCCTAACCTAGGCGACAGCTAATAATTACCCGGCTTCAAAGAAGCGGAAACTTTCCACGTCATAAAATTTAGCAGTAATTGATTCTTACCTGATTTCGCAAAATTATTTATCCGTTTATCGAGTACTGCAAATATTGATCGAATGACGTTTGTAGCTTTTTGAGTAACGGAAATTCTCACTCGGTTAATTCACGTAGGTGTTGATATGGAATAATTAATAAAGAAGACCGGCCTGTAATCAAAAAATAACACTCATTAACGGGTATAAATGTCTACTACGATTAGAAAATTACAACATTGCTCTCCGACGAGCGTTGTGTTTCTCAATGGTGGTCGGTTAGTGTTTTAGCTTTAAAAAATAAACATGTTTAACAAAGTGAAAAATATATGGCCTTCTCAATCCTCGAAATGTGTAAAACGTAAGTACTCGTTGTTTTCATTTTGCAATTTGAGAATTGAAAAAAAATTACGAATTAAAATTTGAAAAATGGACAAACCGGAAGGCGCCCAAGGTGGAATGGTGCCGGCCGATAGCGTAGATCCGAATGCAGTCCTGAACGACGACAATTACGACGAATTTGTTCAAGATGTTCTGATTGCCCATAACCATTTCAGAAGTTTGCACGGCGTTCCTGCGCTCGAACTGAAAAATGAAGTAATAATAATATTATAAATAAAAACGAACGTTGTAAAAGCTAATTTGTCGGAGACGTATCTAAACTCTATACGTAGGTGTATTTATATCGAATAATTTATTATACAATACGTAGATTAGCGAGTACAGTAAAAACTGGGCAAAAGTTTTGGTAAAAGAGAACCAAATGAGACATAGTCCGAGATCCAATCGTCCGAACTACGGTGAAAATATTTATTACTTTAGCGGCAAGTATATGCATGGGAAGAACGTAGTTGAGAGTTGGTACAACGAGTCCATAGATCATAATTACGATTACGGAAAAGAACCTAATGATTTAAAAGCAGGTAGGCATTAGCCATACTTCGATTGTAACATTATTTTTGAACAAATTAGCGAAGTTCGCTATGGACGTTTTGATAAATTCGAATCATTTTTACTTCTCCCTTGACTCACCCTAACTTTACGACTACCCAGTACCCTCCATCAATCGTAGTTGAAATTCGAAAATTTTGAAAAAATACTGGGATGTCGAAGAAGAGTAACTTTGAGAAAATTTTCGTGAAAATGGGGTTAACAAACTCCATTTCAATCAATCAGACCATTTTTGACGATTTTTAGAGAAAAGTCTCAAAATGATACTTTTGGAACCCCTGAAAAATACAAGTGGGCGAGAAAAAATTTCTAGTGTGGTCGTTTAGGGTAAAAAATAGTGCAATTTGATTGTTTTGGTCAACATTTCGCCGAAGAACACTTTTCTTGATCATTTTCTTTGAAAGAGGAACATCTTTTGGCACCCCCCTGAAAAAAAGCAACAAAAATGAAAAGTGATCCAAAACGGTGTGTTTGGTTAAAATGAAGCATGCTAAACGAATTTTCGTGAAAATTTCTTCGAAATTCCAGAATATTGCGAAGTTTCAGAATTTCAAAAATGATTGGCGAGGGATAGACGTGTAGTCAGACTCACAAGGGAAGCACCCGAACCGGCAGATCGATTTTGAGTCGGGACCAAGGCAGATCGATAGAGCATGTAAAAGTACCCCCAGAACCAAAATTTCGAGTGCTGAAGTTTGCCCCTTGATTTTTGGCGAATTTTT